>JANTCA010004392.1:0-10248 GCA_024741275.1 Chironex yamaguchii
TCCTTTCTTGCAGTACTAAAATGTTGTTCGTCGTGGTTTGAGTTATAATTTTCAAGTTCTTATTACGACTGCGTTTTCCACCTAATGTCATTATCATACTTTCCTTGAGAACGTACAATAGTCAACCATTATGGATTTGGGTTTGATTACTTTAACCAGCGTAACATAATAGCAGGACCAATCAAAATTGTAAATACAGTAAAAGCTACCAGAACTTGTAACTTGTAACTCGTTTGAGGGAAAACAACTATCTATCGGTAGTCAACTGTCGACTCGTAAGACCGTTTTGCTATTCTCCAACTTAGTTTTCCATGAGTCTCTGCACAATCAAAACTTGATAACCAAAACAAATTGAATACCAAGCAGAATATTGAACGAATATTGAATTCGACTTAAACATTATAGTATATTAGATGCTGTCACTGGACCACTACAAAACCCAATTTAAATGTTGTATAATGATAGCAAGAAACTCTTACACGTTAACAAGGAAATAACAAGGCACCAGAAGGCCCAAAAGGGGAACAATTATGTAGTTTTTAAAATGACCATTATTTTTCCGCCGGGAACTGAACATTACTTTAACTGGATTTTTGGATTATACCGTCCTCTTTAATTTGTCGTTAGGTACACAGAAACGACAGACGCAGAAATTAACATTGTTTGCCTCGTTTTTGTCTAATGAAATTTGAAGGACATACAAATAATAAAGCCAGGTTAGTTTTTCCGAGCACACACTGGAAACTGGAAACGAAATCTTAATTCGCTGTTATTTAAGAGCATTTACAATGTGTGGGTGGGCAATACAACTTGCAATTTGCCTCACACCAGACATCCATGTTGTGATTTCCTTGCCACATACCAATTGCAACACATTTGCCACTTCCTGGAGTCGGCCGTGGTGGATTGGTCTTTGGTTTAGTGGCTGGTGCAGGGGGCTCTGTCCTTGGTTTTGTTGCAGGCCGTGTAGGGCGTGGTCTTGGAGTTTCCGGTTTCGGTGGACGTGTATTAGGTGAGGGTTTTCCATCACTGGGTATAATTGCAATGTCAGCACAGTTGACAAATGACTCTTGAGGACCATACCCTATTCCACACTTCTTTGTAACCTTGTCACATCCCCAACTGTTTCCAGTATTATACCACCACTGAAACACACACTGTTCACATACGAGGTCGTCTGGGAGCTTCACTTGGGCCTTGAAAACTTCATTTGCGGTCCCTTTGGGAATGTAAAAGCGGTTAGGATTTCGTTTACTTCCGACAACAGGAAGAAGGTAGGTTAAGTCACTTTGCTTAATTGGACCATCACCTTTTGCACCAACTCTAAATTCAAACCATCCTAAAACAATAAAGGATATTGACATCAATGGAAGATATGAATAAAATTGACTTACACCAGAGATTTACAACGGTGTAAAAAGACAAAAGCGAGAAATTGGCATCAATTGGACCGTTAAATAAGACACAGTTAGTTTCGGCCAACATATCGTTAAAAGTTACAAAACATCACATCTAAATACTTCTCTACGGAATAGAATTCTCAAAATCGCCATCATGGAAACTTTGCCATCATGGAAACTTTGTACGCTTGTTAGATTGCGTCCAGTAAATCTGTCAGCTTCACGTTATTAGGCTATAAATATATGATGGTGTAAATTACAGACATTGCTGGTTTCTGAAGTCGCCACCACGAGTCGGTGTCGAGACCAGGTGAAGTTTAAATTCGTTGTTGTCTGGAATACTCACTTTTTACAAAAAAACTGTAAAATGCAAAAGTCTGAAAGAACCAAATCTAGTAAAACGAGTAACAAATCACCGATGTTGACGTAATTCGAGAACATCACATTTGAATACATTTGAATTTCCTGGTTATAATAGCCATTTATTACCAGCATTAAAAATAGTCAGAAACACGCCCCCAGTGATAAAGAAACAAATATAATAAAGCAAGAAAAATATAGCAGAATATCAAGGTTGAAAAGCTCAAACTGGCAAACCAGAGTAACGTCCTTAATATATGTAACCATCAAACTCAATCAAGGCTTCTTTATCTGATTCAGCAACAAATTAATATTTTGGTTTGTTTCCTGACTATAATATCATTTTAGGTGAGAACTCCAGATGAGAAGAGCATTTCAGATGCTATATATTGTGTAATTTCCCAAAAGAAGTGTCGTAAAGCTTTGACTAAAAATATCAACGCAGGATGTTGAAAAAAGCAAGGTTTGAATGTTAAGAAAAATTGGGCAGACGTGGATTCCTACCTTGATGATTCGACGTAATGTCAACTGCAACATCAATAATTTGCCCTGCTCTGTATGTTTCTGCAATTATTCCGTTAGCATATCTCCCAGGTTCAACATGTGGCTGAACTTTTTCGTGATAAGGGTCACCACAAACACCGCATTTGCCTTTATTTCGAGACCACTGAGTGGAGAATCCACCACAGTTTTGTTCGTTATCGTTATAATTTGATGGATTTGGGAAACCAAAACGCCACATGGCATTCCTGCTAGCTGGATCGATAAGGCGGCCGTGTCCATGAGCAAGGCCAAGTGTGGCGCACAAGGCAAAAATACTTATAATGCACTTCATTTTCAACGAAGAAAGCGCAACCTCCTTGCTTCCTTAAGCGTAAGTAAAGATGGCTATTTCTAAATGTCATCTATTATATGGTCTTCTGGCTCTAACTAAAACGGGGGTAAATGTAAAATACGACGATGCATGACGACTACTTGCAAGCACATAGAATGGCACTATGGCATTACAAGCTATTGTCACCGAAATATTTCATGCTTCCTACAACAGATACTTTGAATTTGCGAACAACCGCCTGGAACATAGAGAAAGGTGGTACTAACTAGGAAAGATATTGCACACAGAATACTGAAGGAAGAATAAGAACAAAAAAATAAGAAAAAAGAGGCAAGCAAAAGACTTTACTGGCAAGAATAAGATTCAGAAAGCAAGACAAGACACTGTATAAAGATTTGTGAAGGAAGAGTAAGATATCAAAACAAGAAGGTAAAGAGAAAAGAAATACTCCGTTTCTATCGTTCTAATGGCACGTGAAAGCAAAATTGTCAAGTTTGCTCCACGTGATTTTAGAATAAGAGATTGATCACTTAAGAAGCTCCTTTTCACAAAGCCTTTACCTTATTTTATGGAAATATTACAGGTAGTCGTCATTTTGTCCTAATGCAGCTCAATAACCCCCTGAACATTAATCACTTTCACTCCATTAAAGATCAATATAAAAACATTAGCGTTCTTGAGTGTTTGAGTGCCAGCTGATACAATATAATTAGATTTACACGAGATTACAATTACGGTGAATCGATTTGGGTCAGATTTAATGAGCTGTTCTGTGCTAATCATGATCACAAAGTGAGCGACAGACAGACATGATGTGACAGATCTCAGTGACATATTTACACGAGATAGAATTCCAGGCCAAAATTGTCACATAGTCCCCTCGGCCGTCCATGGTGCAAATTTTGATATAAAAAATCTCTCAGCCATTTATATAGACATTGTTAAATCGTCACAAGTTTTTACGTTCAGGAAGGTCTATGTTCTTTTCTTGGAGTCTTATCCTCTTTGTTACTGCATCTTGAGACGAAAACAAAACGTTATATATCATCCCATAATTGACCAGAAAAGGTTTGGGTCAAGGCTTTAATGTCAAGGATGGTGTACAGAAGAAGAGGACCTTTTTATAAAACAAAACACCGCAATTCTAGAGTATCTTCATTGGAATAACTACTTGCTTTTCGTTTCTAACATTAAAAGACATGACAGTTAGTCAGTCAGTTTGCACAACTGTATCACCAAATTCAATTATCTACATATCCTAAAGAGTGTGTCTACAAAGTAATCAAGTACTACTCAAGTGTATTCACAAGTGCAAATATTCAACAGAAAATCACTGAGGACCATTGTACTGTTTGCAAAAAAACGATTAAAAATTAAGAAATTACACCAAAAGGTTATTATGCCGAATGATTTACTAGAATGTTAATAAGCTAAGAATGAAGTTGATAATGACAAATAGAATTCAGTATTGGTTGATGATACTACTTACACGCCAATGTCAATGTATTTTTGAACGGATATAAAGTGAAATGGAACGACACAGCCCATTAATGGACTTACTAAGTCTATCTCGTATAGTTAGCACTAGCAGCGGCGAAGACCTTATACCCAAACCTGAGGGTAATCAAGTGCAAAATATAATAACCCTTCCGCATGAGGTGAAAACTCCGCTATGTAGGTTAAATGAGCTCACATACAACAAAACGTGTGACGTCAATGATAGTTCCCTCCATGTATGTCTCTTTAACCAGTCGGATTTGGATCTGCCGAAAGGAATCGTAGCTAGTCATGCAGCTGAAGAAACACTGTATCATTCTAAGTAATTGCAGAAGGATCTCTTTAAGGGTATTCATAAGGTTAACAAAGAAAGGTCACATAAGTCTACGTATGCTGGCTTTGATGTAAGCAAAATATTCTAATAAACTGGCCAGGAGTGATCAAATTAAGAACTGTAAATTCTGTGCAGGCTTCCATTACAGAGGATAGTGTCCCACACAAGGAAAAAATGTAATCATTGTAAGCAGAGAAACCACTTGGAATCCTGTTGCCTCACTACAGCAGTTAAGTGCATGAATGCCAACCTTCGAGTTCTTCATAGGATGAGTTTAAATAATAGTGACTTCTTTGTGTACACTGTTAGCACTAAGAACAAGCAACCCACAAGTATTTTCTCAAATGTCTACACTGTCAATGATGCTTCTTTGCAGTGGACAGTCAACCTCAGAACTCTCGGTCAGGAAATCCCCTTTAAAACTGATACAGGCACTCTGTGCAACATCATTTCAAAACATCTTTATCACAAATTGAGTCCGTGGCCAAAGCTTAAAACTTCATTGGTCAAACAATGGCCATTCAATCATGGTTGTTGGGAAATGCATAGTGCGCATTCATCACAAGGATTAGAATTTGCAGGTACTTCTCATTGTCATGGATAGTAATAGACTCCCTATTCTTGGTCTTAAAATATATGAGTAACTTAATTTTGTTAAAAGTGTGTACCGGATTGAAAACAGTTCCTTGTCTCCATCCTGTATTTAAACGGAATTTGTTGACTGATTTGGTGAACTTGGTTGCCTTCCTCTCACATATCCCTCAATAAGGCTATACTATCACCCGAAGAGACCATATCTCGAATGTCAGGTGCCTAATTTTTCTGAAAACTCGATACCGGTTCATGATATTGGCAAATTCCTGTTCATGAAATTACTGCCAACCTTCTCGCATTATTACAATATTTGGAAGATATCAATTTAAGCACCAAGTTTTTCAAGAGGAAATTGCAAACAAAATCCCTAACTTAGATGATGTTACCAACTCCCAGGGTAACCTTGCAAAAAGCATGACCAGTGCCTTCATGATGTCCTTAACAATGTACGTAACAGTGGGTTAAAATTGAATGAAAACAAATGTCAGTTTCGTGTTAATGAAATGACAGTTCCTGTGCAATAGTTTCTTTTGAAGGTGTGAAACGTGACCCCAAGAAGTTAGATAGCATCATAGACATGCCAATGCCCTCAACAAAACGAGAACTACAGTGGTTTATGGCTATAGTCAGCTACTTAGACAAATTCATACCTAATTTGTTAACCAGTACTGCTCCTCTTTGCTATCGAAGAAAGATAGTGTATTTCTCAGGCAAGAACCTCAGCTAATAGTCATAAAGGAAATTAAACAACTGCTAACAACTGCTTCAGTTTTATCAATCTATATTCCCAACTTACCTACTCGCCTGTGCACAGATGACATTAAGGAGGGCCTTGGGGCAATGATTGAACAACGTCGTGATACTAACTGACATCCAATTGGTTACAAGTCAAGGGCTCTTATTCATGTGGAAAAAAATTATCCCAAATAAAAAAGAGCCACTCTCTGTTTTGTATAGCCGTGAGATTTTCCATGCATATCATTATCATTAATGATGATCACCGACCATTAGAAAGTATCTTTGCAAAGTCTCAGTGCCCTCCAGGTATTCAAGCCTTTCTCTTATGATTGCAGAAGTACGACTTAGATTTAGAATTTGCTCCTTGATCTATGGACCTCTCTGATATCCTCAGTCGTACTTCTCTCAAAGAGCAGCCTACTGAACTTAAGGCCAAACTCCTTATACACCAAGTGAAGTCATTTCTTGCAACTTTGCCTCTAAGTGATTCACGTGTATCTCAGTTTCGCAAGGAAACCCATACTGATCACGTTCTCCAGCAATTGCTTCACTTTACAGCTCATGGCTGGCCTTCCAAGACTGATCAAATACCAGTCAAGCCATACTAAAAACTATGTAGTGAGATAGTCTCCCATCGAGGCCTATTGTTTCATGGACAACAAATCAATGTCCCTTCTTCTCTGCCGGCATCAGTGGAGACTTCTATCTATTAGGGTCATTTGGGCATAAAAAAGTCCAAAAACCGAGCTTATCAAGCAACCTTTTGGTCAGGTGAGCAAATCTGCAATTGTCCTATTGTTTAACTTATCAAAATAGGCAGTCCAAAGAACCAATACTGTTAAATGAAATACCCAGTTTTACTTGGCTAAAAGTGATTTATGGCCATAATTATGTCATTGTGGTAGACTATTTTCAAAATTTTAAAGAAATTGCCATGACACCTGATATGTCAGCACAAACAGTAATAAACAAAATCAAAGTAATCTTCTCCCGACATGGTATTCCAAAGCAAGTTATATCGAACAATTGGCCTCAGTAAACTATTCAACACTTAACAACATTTGCTACAGAATGGGACTTAGTGCACAAAAGTTCCAGCCCACATTTCCTCCAATCAAATGGCCTTTTGGAGAGAGCAACCCAGACAGTCAAAAAGTGATTAAAAAGTCTCATCATGCAAAAGACGATCCATGTACCATCAAAGTCCAATGCAGCAGAAGAACAACCACAACAAAATGTACTAGAAAATAAGGAACCTTTGAAAATGACTTGCAGTGAATGTATAGCCCGTAAGCCTGAAGATCACCCTAATTACTTAAACATCTTTGCTTGATATCCTTGAAATTACTTTTATGACACAAACATGTGTATGGTAGTAGAAAAGTCCCCTAAATCAAAAACTTAAAAACAGTCATAAGAGGGAAGATGTTATGCTATATTATGTTTGCTATATTAAGTTAATGCTTTTATTAATTTACCTCTTTGATGTTAACATCTTGTTCATGCACACATTAATGTAAAGGATGGTTTCTAGCTAACTAGTCAGTTCTCTGTTCTAGCTATTTATATTGAGTCACATTATCATATCTTCCCGTGCATGGATAAACATAACAAATCTCAGTGAAAAGCGACACAAAACTAATCAACCAAGACAAGACCAGTACCTCAGCAATACATCACACAATACAACTAAAGATTGGACATTGGAGAACCTTAACATTATTTAGGACAGAGAGTAAAGGAACAGTAACAAAGTAAAACATCTGTCAAAAGGGGTGACACCTAGCCATGAAATAGCTGAACAATGTTGAAAAATGATCACAGATTTGCCTCGAAAATTTAAAAATTGTAGAGACAAAGACCAACACTACAGCCAGAAAAACAAAATAATTAATCCTAAACACAGCAATCACATAAACAACATATTTTGCACTCTTCTTGAAATATGGCTACAAGCCCCAAAACAGAATACAGCATGTTTTGATGCCTGCTTACAGAACAACTTGATTTCTGTCACTATAAAAGTCTACAAATTGTGGTACCAATAGCTCTACGCATATTTCCAGTAATCTGATGATGGGACAAGGATCACTTAAAATGTAGCTTAGAAAAAACGCAATTCATAAGATGAAAAACTTGGCTTCCACTGAAATGACAAAGACTATGGTTTTCAAAAATGTTAGTCATCATTTGTCAGGCTTTGGAACAAAGATGTTTGATACAGGAAATTTTTGATACAGGAAATGTTTGATACAGGAATGCTTCATACAGGAAAATGATATGGATTATGCAAGAGGGAATCATATACAAAAACTATCATATAAGAAAAATACAAGAAATAAGTGAGATTTATTAACAGTTAAGTTGATTATACATTGCTACTTAAAAAAGGAAAAGTTATATGTAAAAACTGGTGTGACATAAATGTAAACATGATACAAGATTCTAAGGTCCCCTTCAATGAATATTACCTTGAGGGTTCTGAGATCTAACAATCTTAATATGTGATACATCTTAATAATTATGGATGAAAGAAGTTGAAGAACAAGTTAGTTATGATGAATTCTAACTAAACACATAAGTAAATAACTGAGTAAAGCAACTTAGGTAAGACCCAATATTTATCAGAGATCTACAAAATAATATTTATCAGAAAACTAAAGACCATATTCATTATTTTAACAAAATATACTAGAGACATTTTTTACACACTTTACTTACATGCTCATAAACGATACATTTAAACAAGAGAATGCCTTATTGTCAAATAGAGCGACTGTCCATAAAAAATTACATGTATTTGTAAAATAAAGACATTTTACATTGCAACATTTACTTGTCCTCACCTGCCAGGATTACCATAAGTCATTTCCAGCTTTTCTGGGATCATTTGGAAGAATTGATCGTGTATCTTCTCCTACACCACACAGCAAGCAAGACATCTCATATTCTTGGTATTCTTCTGTCACTTTAAAACTATACTTATGTTTAGCAACTACATGCTTGCAAATTTTGCACACATGGCTATAATCTATAGCTTCTTCTTCCTCATCAACATATTCTGTCTTATCAATTGCTTCTAAGGGGTTCTTTTCTTGACAGGCTTTGCATCCTAGTACCAAGGGAAAATGACAAAAATACTGACTGGTGCTTAATGTCGCAAAATGTTATCCAATACACAGTTTTAGCAATTTGTAGTAATCCTACTTAAACAAACATCATACAATTAATAAGATCAAGCAACACTGTCACATGAAAATAATATAATAGTTGGTTTGGTCTGATCTTGGTCTCATATATATTGGAGATCAAAAACAATGTTTGTGTATGAAAATCAGATTGGCAGAGGTTGTAGTGATGTCAATAGAAGTTCATTAGTGTAAGCCCTAGACATAAACATCTAACATAAAAGCATGACTTAAGAGTGAGTCGTACTGCTATAGACACCTACAATAGGTTTCATACACATCAACTGAAAGCTTCATTCAGGGACCAAACTGAATACCTCATTGGGCCACAGTAAGCATAAGATTAGACTTTTAATGGATTTAAAGTATGTCCAAAACAATTGATATTAAAAACACTCGACATGACAACAAACTTGGTATGAAAATCTAATCATAAAATAGTTCAACATGTACAAACAGTGCTTAGCTATACAATAAGTTCCACACCAAAAATTCCCTCAACAAAAACAGTAACAGTAACGTTATCTTAACCAGGACAAAATACTATTTTCCCCAATACCAGCTTCGCATCCAACCTTTTACATGACAGACACTGTTTCACAACTAATTTAGCCATTCGTCTGACACCAAAAATCCAATAACAATTCCTAAAAGCTGTTATCATGACAGAAACACCAGCATGTTTCATAACATCATGTTGAAAAATAACCAGTAACATTGAAAAATGACATTTCGGCAGAATAATAGGATCTTTCTCAGCATAAGAGAGACAAGACTTAACACGAAGCACCTTATTCTCATCCAGAAAAGGATCAAATCTCCACAACTTTGATTTCCTGGGTAACACTTGACCACAAATTAAAGTTGACATTTGACAATGCTTGTTGCTGAACATAACAAAATAACACCAACTTAGCATTTTCAGCCTCTGCATATGTAAGAACACTACTGACATGATTTTGCTTGTTCTTACAGTTCTGGAACCATCTATAAACATAACCAACAATTCGACATCAACTGACTGGTCCAACGAGATAGCCCTCAATTCTGACCACCTCCCTATCATCACCACCCTCCACACGACCACCCAACCCTCAACCTCAACCAGGAAAACCTTCACTAATCTCAAAAAAGCCAACTGGGATGGCTCCTTCCTAAACTCCCCACTCCCAACAGATGCGTTAACAGATGAAAAAAGGTTCAGATCAATCCTGTCCAAAGCTATTTCCCACCATATCCCTTCAGGCTGCCACAACAACAAAACCCCCCTCTCCCTTCAGAAGCCAGACAACTCATCAAAGA
>JANTCA010004393.1:0-10248 GCA_024741275.1 Chironex yamaguchii
GATATATGTGTATATGTATATGTGTATATATGTATATGTGTATATATGTATATATGAACATAAACAACCGTGGTTTGGGTTATCTAGGGAAGACAAATCTTTTACGTAAAGCTCATGTTGTTGAATCTTGCATTGTGGTCGTAAGGATCTTTTGGTCTCTGCAGGAAATTCTTTGATTTCTTTTTCATTCTAACTGTCCTAAATTTTATTACGATTTTCTGATGTCGGAAGGATTTAATTATCCCTGCAGGAAAACTTCGAGGATTCCTTTGTAACTGTCCAATACTTGGTCGTTATATTTTTATACAGTCACGACCAAAAACTCAAACCTGTGTGAGGTTGAAGTCTTCACTCTCGGTAAGAAATTTCCAAGGCATTGAAATTTATCTTAGACTCATCCCTATTGTTTGCTGCTTATCAACATGTAATGTGTAATAATATATTCTGGATTAACAATTATACAGAGTTATAATTAACTTGCAAATGTTGGCAAGTGTATAACTTCCATGTTTTCAGTTCAAGGAAACTTAAAGATCTGAAAGTTTTACAAAGTATAGAAGCCCAGTTTGGATCAGCCTATAAAAAGCTTACAATGATGCATCGAATGACGCAAAACAAATTCTTACTTGATTTTTCGCTTTCCTTTTTTACATTAAACTTCGGCTAACATGACATTTTGAACACTGCAAAGCAAAACGATTTATTGATATCCTGGTCTGAGGCGCGTGTTATAGTTACGACATAACGACAGGATTTAATCACCTCATAGTTGTACATTATCCGCTGTCCTGCCGCTTCATGTTATCTTCTACCCATGTATCATAGAGACTTTTTGTCACATTCTTGGTCTCATGAACACATTGTTACTCAATGAGAGGTATTTGGTACACTCCATGGCTACAGTGGTTTTGACCATATGTTAGGATTGATCTATGTACTACCTTAGTCCAAAGTAAGGAGATCTCTCGTTGTGTGTGAGCTGTGTGTAAGCTAATGTTGAGCAGTTTACCTTGGCAGGAGGTAGTCTAGATATTCCTTCCGTAAATTCCGTATTGCCGTGTGCCTATGATCTTAAGAGCTCTCAGGGTATTCACGTTTCTCAAAATATAACGAAACTGCAATCTACAGCAAAATAATATGTCTTGAACTTCATGTTCGTTATCAGTTAAAAACTCACAGCAAGGAAACAGGTAGAAAACAAGAGAATATCAAACAGTAAGTGATCATTAAAATACAATAAAGCAATAAAACAAGAGACCCAAATGCAATTAGCATTTCTGGCTTTATCATTTGCCCTTTAGTAGATTGGACGAATACAACATTGTGGTAGCGAATTCAATTGAAAGACGTGAAAGGAAAGGATCTGTTGCTTTACAGAGTTATATCTCAATTTGGAAGTTCACTGCATACTTACGAAAGTTGAATGCAAGACTAGGAAGTCGTATATATATGAAGAGAGCAAGAATATAAATTGGAATCTAGAACGAGGCCTTAACAGTAGCATTTTAATTAAATTAGTATAGCTAAAGCAGAGCAAGACAAACAGCTGGACCGCCTGCCTTGATATGACAACAAAACTCGATACAGAAATGAATAGTGGATTCCAAAAGATACGGAAGAGAGTGAGAGATAACATCTGGAAAGAATCTTAATTGAAGGCAATTTGGCGACAGACCCAATGCCAGTTTTCTATCAAAATTCTTTAAGATTAGTCAGAATCATAAAGTCTTAGGCTAGGTAGCTCGCTGTCTAAGAATTTGCTATAGAATGATACATCGATCGTGAGAAACACAGAAGGTAGAATAATATCGGACAAAAGCCATCATCTAGACAAATGTAAGAGTGAACTTCTGAGCCAACTGAAATAGAGAGGTAGCAAAAGTGACAATAAGATAGTGCAGAAAAACATTTTGTCCCAAGAGCATGAGCTCTCCATGAATTCATAAAATGCTTAAATATTTTGAGAAATCTCTTTCAATATTGTGCTCAGCATTCTTTTTCGAGTGAATTTAGGCCGAGACCAACATATATAATGGATTGAGTCTCAGCTAAAATCGGTAAATTAGGATTTCCAATATATAATAGCATATTTTAAGACCAGCTTATGGAAATTGTTCTACATATTCTTACAAACTATCTCTTTGCGGTTTTTTAAGGCAAGTATTCTGTGGTATACAATGCGACCAAAAGCTAACTGAAACATGAGAGTCAAGCTTCTTGACTTAAACAACGGACTGAGCAACTTCCCGTTGTCCTCTGAACTTTGCCCATTTACAACAAGTACAAATTTGGTGTGCAGCAATGACTACTAATAAAAAGAAACTATTATTCCTTTTTCTACTCTCCTTCCTACCTTTATTGACACCTAGTAGTTCGCATATATGTCCCATACACAGGATGTACATAAGTGAAACCTAAATAAGTAGATTTTACATGACATGTTGTCAGCACATTGAGCATTATTGTTGCTACGATATTGGCAAAAAAGTGTTGTTTATTCTGATTCGTGTAAAACTCTAGCCTAATATTATATGGTGAGAACCATCCAACGTAATAGGTGATAAGAGTGGCTGGAGTGGTTGTTTGAAAGGAGTTTAATGTTCAATGTTGCATGCCATATCTTACCTTAGTCGAAAAACCGATCAAATGTGACACTCACGATTAGCACCTTCTCAATCTCACATATTGCATCACATTCGATTAAACAACAATGGATAATAGAGACCTTAAAATTGAAGTTAATCGTTTTAGCGTAAACCTAGCCGATCCCATATTCCTTCAGAGGTGACGTCAGCCAACAAGAAGAGAGAAATATCAGTTATGCTTCTCGGCAACTTCACCATGTCTTAGGAGATAAAAACTGTACTCCTCTTTTTGCTCCTACATCCGTAGTACAAACAAAAATTTGAAACTGACAGTGTAGGACTGGACAGCAAAATAATACAATCCTTTCAGTCACAATGCCAATATATCTGAGCCGCTGAGGAGGTGTTTCTGACTTTATAAAGAGGGACGTACAATTTTGTTTTATATTTCTTAGACAAATGCCACTGCAAAAGAAGTTTATGTTGATGTAATTGTATCAAAAAGCGGCAAACATGCAATACGTCTAGAAAAACTGTTTGACAATCATTCTAAAACATTAAAGTTTATCACAAATATCTCTTCAAAAATATAAAAATTAGATCGCGTTTAAACACGTCCTCTTCATCTCTTCTAATATGGCTCCTTTATATATTCATTCTATCATAGATTCTTGTGCAAAGGCCAGTTTCCAGCCTACTTGTTAAATTCACAAGAAAATACTCCATGAAGCTCAAGAATAAAAGTTGAAAGTCGTTGACTTAATGTAAACAAAAGGTGGACATCGTAATTAAATCGCCTTTCGAAGCACAATATTTTTTGCAGTACTCATATGTCATAGGCAGGATTATGCCATGGACAATTAAAGGCACATTGTTCCACGATGACGCGGCTAGCATTTTGTAATATGTACACAACAAGTATATAAATGTATTCATCCTAAAAATGGTTGTCGTCTTTTGTTTTTCGAATTTCGGCGAAAACCGGATTTTTCGTAAAGAAGTGAAATTGTATGTTTAAATTCTTTTACTTTGTTAGGAAACTGATTTGAAAAACTTTCACAATGCTCTTGCATCCTCAGGCTTTCTACACGTTATAAGACATCTATTTCTATAATTTAGGCATTTTGATCATTGATTCTCAAACAACTTAAAAAATAAACAAATTGATGAATCTTATTCCAATATGATGAAAATTGCCTGAGCTTTGGCAACTGGAATATTAAAGATTTCCCATAGAACACCCATTGTCATTGGATATCAAGCAAACTTGATGAAGAGTAAGAGGAAACGTAGGAACGTAGAAATAATTCCCAGGCAAATAACGTTTTCAAACAAAAACGCTTCTCTAAATTTTCGTGCTTTGAAGGATTCCTATCTAAATGACAAGGCCGTCGGCCCTCCAATTTTTGTATTAATTTGCGTTGTCCTGCTTGTGTAAGATTGGGATTTCTAACAAGTAAGAACATAGAAACAATATTTATATTCCATTTAGAAGTGGAAGGTGAAATGTACTTTGTTCTGGGGAACATATTTTTCATATTTCCAAAATTTAATGATTCTCGTGCTTATACGTTTTGGTGCATCCTGAATATTGTAGGAAATGTTGGCCTGTGGCAGAATTTCATGTTTTAGTAGTCATTTTTGCTTTGCAAGCGTGAGATGGCTGTTCTCTAAGAGGAATTGATCTTTGGCGTACAGAGAATTTTCGGATAATTGGCACAGCTAGATCGTCCTTTCATCTGAGTGTATTGGAGTCTGTCTGCATTAAAACAAGAAAACCAGTACTCTGTAGGCAGAAAAAGTTCGATTTTTCACTTGGACTCTTCCAATAATGTTTTGTTCCTTCATTTTTGCTTTCTTTATTTCCTTTCTGGTTTATGATTGACTAGTTCTGATACATATTTCATATCAATAGGTTTCCTCTCGTACGATTCATACTCTGAAGAGTGTCAGACGAAAAAAGCTTCTAAGTACGCTTTTAGCGCAATGTCGCAGATTTTCAAAAGGAAGAGTATAGACTTTTGTCAGGATAATGTCGAGGGTCAAATCTGTCAGAATTTGATGAAAATTGACAAAGTTCATCTCATTTCATCGATTAGTTCTTAGCTGTGCACTGGTTATACAATTTGTCAATATTTTCAACTTCATCCTATGAATGCTGTCCGTTAATATTAATTTTGAAACAAATTATACCCTTTCAGCTGGTCTAAATGATTAAATGAACGAGTGATAAATGGTACTAATCATATTGCAAGGTCTCTCCAAATAGTTGTAGACTTGCATCATATTATTACTGTAATAATCGTTTAACAAGGGTCTAACAAGTTCTCCATTTCGCTCCTTGTTTCGTGTATCACAAAATCTGAAACTGAAGCTCGACCATTTTCTACATGTTGTGTCTAACATTCCGTACTTGAAGCACGGTTTAATGAATACCATTTAAACCTGAATTTTTGGTCACAACCGACAACTTGGGAGAACATAGAGTCGCACTTCTTAAGTAACTGTTGACTGTAATAACCTACGGTAATCGCTTATTGCAAATCGAGACACAAATTGAAAGATGACACTTGCTTGCTTACGTTGTTGTGTATACTTCATTGGAGTAGTTATATTTGCTATTTTCCTTTCAAGCAGAGTCGGTCCTGACATTTCATAAACCTGCAAAATCCAATCCGTATTCATACCTCTTTCCATCCAATAAGTTTATTTACTCTTGCAGCTATGACCTTTTAGCCCTACAAACCTCCTATTTGACCTCGTTTGAAAGGCTTCAGGTTGTCAACATGCGAGGGTCTCCAGTTGACTCTCTAGCTTTTCATATACCTCATTGCCTGGTATATGGCTATTGCCTGGATTAGGAACAACTGATTAAATTTTGGAGGTGACCCGAGTAAAATCCTGAAACCTAATTAGTGATAGTGAGGAATAATCCAGTTGCCATATTTTGTAATGATATCTTCGTGAAGGCGACTAGGAAGGAAGTTATCATACCCCTGATGCTTGAATACTTGTTAGGCGGAGGTTTGCACTCTCGCAATGCTTCTAGTTACCAAGGAGATAATCCGCAAACAATGCAACATTTGACCTTTAAATAAGGCGGGAAAATAGACTTTTTCTTCCAACAGAGCAAGAGCTATGAATGACAATAGACACCATCTGGAGTGGTAAGTGTACCAGTGAAGCCTCTGGGTTGCGTCTCTCCCGTAGGTCATCTAAGAGAAGAAGGAGAGGAGATTCTCCTTGTCGAGCTGATAACTATTCGGATTTTCACCCTGTAGCATTTTATAATTAGCAGATTGGGTCTTTGGCTGTTAAATACTGGGAGAAATGCTTTAATTTGCTGTGTAGATATTGAGGTAAATAAGAAAATAGTAAACTAAAAGATTTGTTTCTTCTTTGGGTCTAAGTTTACACAAATTGACGTTTTCATGAAATACATAGTACGACACACAAACGTACACATATATACATTCATATACAGTATATACATGTTTGTATTTATACGTAGATTCTTCTTCATTCTTTGATTCGTAAAGTTAGAATTATGTATCTCAGTAGTCAAAAAACCGAAATACATCATGTTTTTTGTGTCAGCTGCTTTTGATTTTATATTGGGAATTCTTGTCTTAAAATGTTACAAGTTATTTAGCAATGACTATTGTGCGTCAAGAAGGCTTTATAAAGGTAAGCTGAAGGGGATTTGAGTGGCATGGAAATACGCAGAACAAATGCAAATGGTGAAATTTCAGAGAAGGTGCCACAACGATCTAGTTCTACTATCATTATATTCAACACTGAAAATATGGATGAGGACAGTTGATGATAGCAAGTCATGCGTAAACAAGCTACCGAATTCAGGAACATAAAATTATTGAAAGTGAATTCTTGACGCTTTTGTTATTCCATTATTACAAACCGATTTAGCAAAGTAAACAAGACAAAAGATAATGAAAACCAATTTTTTTAGGTCCATTTCGGCCATCGCAAAAAAAGTTGCTTTGACAATGCGTCAGAACGCGCAGAAGGTCAAAAAATCAAAGAAAACAAATAGATTAACGTGAATGGATTTATAAATTATTGACCAGCTCGTAACAAAACATGGTAACATAAGGCTTTATAAAGGTAAGCTGAGGGGGATTTGAGTGGCATGGAAAGACAAAGAACAAGTACAAATAGTGAAATTTCAGAGAAGGTGCCGCGACGATCTAGTTCTACTGTCCTTATATTCAACACTGATAATAAGGATGAGGACAGTTGATGATAGAGATTTATGCGTAAACACGCTACTGCCTTAAGGAAGATAATAAAATTGAAAAGTAAGTCTTGTTTCTTTTCTTCCTCTAATGTTAAGGAATCAACTTAATATAGTAAACAAGAGAAATAATAATCGCCAAGGATTTTCGGGTCCATTACAGCCACTGCAAGAAAATATAGTTAGAGGAAGGGTTGCACTGCAAGAAAATATAGTTAGAGGAAGGGTTGTCTGGTGCCCTTAGCATGTTTATAGTGAATTGTGCTCTGCGGTTGACTCTGGTTGATGACAGTTACTTTAAACCGTGCAGTCATTGCCATTCAGTCTATAGTGACTACTTCTTGGAGGAATCCTTTCCTTGGTTTATGGCAGCTCGGTTATACACAAGAGTCTATGGTTGAATGAGAGACAAAAGGTGTTGCAATACAAAATGATAAAAAGGTTAATTTTCTCACTATACTGATAATCTTCATTTCGAACAAAGTTGTTCTGCCACTTCATTAAAAGGATTATTACCTGGGCCACGATGTGGTTAATCTTATCTAGTGACAAAGTTAGGTAGGACAGCGTGTGTTATGAATTGATTTAAATGGCCCCAAAGCAAGTATCTTAATTATACCATTTCAATTTGTTTAAACACTTCACTCGGTATAAAAGACATATATTTCGGTGCAAGGAAGGCAAGAGCTACGCAATGTGTTATAAAAAGATGCAGAGAAACAACAACTTGAAGAGAGTGTTGAGGGTTTGAGGCATTATGAGCTGAATAACTATTTAGCGCCACACATCCTACCGGCACTGCAATCCATTCCTCTTTATCTAGCCAAACAGACACATATAAGTTCGTGTCACGTGTGATATTGATAAGTATTAGCAATTACTAAATTTCTAAAATGTAGCCTGCCATTATAATGTCATTACCTAAGATCGTAAGATTTCTGTGCCCCAAAACCTTGTTGGACACAATGCTATCGCAAAGATTAAAAGATGCAAGACATAAAAGGCTTACTTGTTCGACCATTAATAGGTGTAATCAATGCGTCTGCAAAAAGAAGGTAAAGTAAACGTTTATTACAAGACAAATATTTAAATTGAAACATCACCTAATGAGAAGTAGCTCACGAACAACAAATTTTGCAGATGACAACTTATCAATCTGTAGCAATGCCACCTCTACGTCGGTCTTAATTGGTATGAACAATAAAATTAGCCATGGATACCTCTGGAAACAATTGCTTGAAGAGGATGGGTCAAATGGAAATAAAATCGGCTAACAATTTTTCCTCTATGGTAAATGACTGTAGACTTCATTGTAAACTGGTACTAGAGCAAATTTACCTTGAAGTGTCCACCAAGTTGGTGTTTTGTCATTGAATTTCAAGGTATGGCGACCGAATGCAGATACAGAGGGAGTATCAGACATCACCATTTCAACAAGATCAAGACGTTGGCCAGTGGCCTCTCTGTAACGTCAGCCGAAGAGACATCTTATAGATTAACTTAGGCCAGGGTGTTACTAAGGCTCCATAACAAGTTGCACAAAACAGCACAACGTAACAAGTAGTAAACTATGAATACGTATTTTAAGAACTGTAACATTTAAAGAAGAAATGTAAGTCTATACACAATAAAACTGTTTATTATACAATGTACCTATCCATCCTTTTAGCTACACGGAACTCATCGATTAAGAAAAGAAAAAACGGGCAGCAAGACAGATCTTAGCATGTTTATGCTTTCTGACCAGAGTAAATTTGCTGAGGATTTAAGTAAAAACTTCACTGTTTGTAAATGTATCAAGTAACACTTACAGTAAAAATTTATAAGGATATCTACACCGATACAAAAATTTAGATTTTATGATGTTTAGAATTATCTTTTCAGTCATGCAAATCACATAGTCGGTGTAGAAAACCAGGAACGGGCCAGCAAAACAAACGTTAACATGTTTATGCTTTCAAGGATTTCAAGTGGATGGTTAGATGCAAATAATTGCTAAATGTTTTGTTAAATCAGGTATATTTTGATGCATTGAATATGCCCTTACCAAGAGTGAATACTTCCACCTCGCACAAGATAAGTTTGGCTTCTGCCTTTGCTTGCAACTGTATGAAAACGTAGCGGCCAGATATAGGATTGAGACAGAGGAATCCCCGAGGACTTCCCGTGGGAATCATCAAATCTTTGCGACATCTGAAAAATGTAATAACGATACACCATAGTCATAATTGCAAGTTATGCCGCAGAAATTCTTAGATTCTCACTACTTCTGCAAAGTGTAACAAGGATAATATCTTGTGTGAACTAAAGGGCAGTGGAAAAGAAGTTATCTGGGCCTTTTTGCATAGATTGTGCAGTCCTTACGGATGGCGAAATTTAAACTAAGCACGGACAAACTCGTTATGTCCATGGTATCTAATATTGGAATACAGAAGCTCCTTCTGGAAACACGTAATCCTTGCCACATTTGTCAATTCCATGAACAAGATCAGAATTATAATCCTTTCACGCGATAATCAGCACATTCTGATTAACTATTGCATTTCAGAAAAAATGGATTGAAATGGAAGCTACATTTACCTACTACTATACAATTTTTTCTTGTCGTTTATCCATATTATGCAGTATCCACTGTGTTTGTTTAAACATGCCTTACAATAATGAATGTGCATATTTGAACAAACTTTTTGTGGTACAAAACTTAAAAATCGACTTGAAAATTGGCGACATTGCGCTAAATACATATCTAAAAGCTTCTTGCGTCTGACAATCCGGAGTATGAAATTGTCAGAAAGGAAAGTTTATATATATGGCAAACTTCCAATAATGCTTTGTTTCATCATTTTATCTTTGCCATTTCCTTTCTTGTTCATGACTGGCTAGTTTAAATATACGTTTTGTATAAAAGATGTTGCCATATGCATGTACTTTCCTTTCTGACGATTCATATTCTGAAGAGTGTCAGACGAAAAAAGATTTTAAGTACCTTTTGGAGTAATGTCGTAAATTTTCAAGGCGATTTATGTATAGCTGTAATCTTAATTCTATAATATCCTTAAGAATACAATAAGGTAAATGATTTGTTAATGTCTTAGTTTCTATCTTATTAACTATTAATACAACAATTGAAATCACTTAGTTTTTCATCTCTTGTGTTCTTGTCAGGAGATCTATATATATATATAGATAGATATATATATATAGATAGATATATAGATATATATAAATATATATAGATATAGATATATAGATATATAGATATATATAAATATATATATACTTAAAACATACTCACATCTTGTCGTCGCTCAGATTATTAACATCGTTGTCTTCAGTTACATAAACTGTCAATTTTTCTTCGTTTTCCAAAATTTCTGCATTGGTTTTACAGTTGCCACAAGTTGTTAT
>JANTCA010004394.1:0-10247 GCA_024741275.1 Chironex yamaguchii
ATAGATAGATAGATAGATAGATAGATAGATAGATAGATAGATAGATAGATAGATAGATAGATAGATGGATGGATAGAGATAGATAGATAGATAGATAGATAGAGATAGATAGAGATAGATAGAGATAGATAGATAGAGATAGATAGATAGATAGATAGATAGATATATATATATAGAGAGAGAGAGATAGATAGATAGATAGATAGACAGATAGACAGACAGACAACATCCTCGACCCAAAGTATGAGAACAGCTACCCGAGAATACTGCTTCGTTCATTTTCTGCCATAATACCTAAAATAAAGCTACATACCTAACACAAAGAAGTTGATCAAGGTCCGATCGTGCCCAGTGAAAGAGTGTAATAGCTCCAGACGGACTGACAAGTGTTCCCTCAGGTGTATGGGTATTCTACAAGGAAACAACATTATTTGAAATTAACACGATGTACATAAATGCCTGGGCAGGATGTTTGGGATAAATATTTTAAATAGCATAAATAATACGTGGTTTTGGAACGGATCATCGATAAATGGGGATAAAACCAATTTGAATACAACAATTTGCTGAATGTGAACAAAATAAAATATATGTTGGGACAGAAAGAGAGTAGATAGTGCAGGTTTTCCTAACGGGATTAAGAAGACTAACTCGTTTATATTGCAACAGTGTGTCTTGGTAGGAAAAAAAGTCGGGCGGCCATTTTTAGCCAATTATTATTTTCAAATGCTTTCTGATGGAAAAATGTCGTAACTTACACAGCATTCAGAGGTTGGCTTAGTTCGTAAGAGATTTGCGACCAAATGCGCCTTAAATTTCCGTTCGACACAATTCTGTCTACAAACTGTATTAAGTCTTAATATTTTGGAACTTTACACATAGTTAGTTAAGACTGTAATAAATGGAAGCCACTTACACGTTCAATATTAGCCGCATTAGAACATATTTAAGACCTAATTAGAACTTTACGGAGAAGTGTGATAAAATTTTTCGGATTTAAGAAAATGTTATTAAGAAGATAACGTCTGTCTCCGCCAACATGGCAGATGTTACCAAAACTACTAAAAACGTATCCTACAAAGATAAGCAGGAATGAACTGCTACAAAAAGATGACACAGCCAAGAGAATGAATGCAATCATGAATACCAGATGAAAGTTTGGCAACCATTTGGGAGCAGAAATACCATAGTCATGCAAAGGAATATAAAAACGGCCATTAGTGTCATCCTTATCTTTGAAAGATAGACTACATAACCAACACTATATCATACCTGGCCACGAACAATATGTCTCTGTGCAAACGCCAAGCAATGCTGTGATCTGTTCTCAAGTTGAAAACGAGTCACTATACTGACTACCTTGGTGCAACTAAATTGTCCTTTACCATAGTTGACATCAATTCCAAAGTCATAGGCCCTAAATGGAATAGAGGTGATGAATAAAAACTGAGCAAACTGACAACTGAGTCTATTAAACACATCTTTAATACAACGCAACTAAGCAAATATACTTTTACTTCACCAGCAATAGAAATTTACTCCAGTCGAATTATGGATAGCCACTGGCTAGCAGATGTTTCCACAGCTACAGTAGAGTGGTGCCTGGAAGAAAACTGAACATCGAAACTCGCATGATTAATTCTACCACAGACTTCATATGGCTTTAACAAAAATGGATTACCTTTCAGGGCGACTGCGTCCTTGCTTTACATACAAAGTTTTATGATCTCTTTCCAGTTCTAAAGAGAATGGTGTTGACCTACAACATAAAACAGAATAACTTTTATGTTACTGCTTTACCATATGTTACAATCGGAGATGTATTCACCAATTTTCAGTATCACAGGTAACACATTTCTCAACTTAAGAAACCAATGCTTGAGCAACGTGTTCCAAAATGGTTGGATTAGCATTCCTTACAATGCCTACCAAACAGAAAGTTGCAGAAGTACTATGGCAACCAATTAAGTGAACTAAAATTAAAAGATGTGACCAAATGTGAACAATACAAATTTTTTACAAAACAGGCACTCGGACGACCAGACATGCTATTTAAAACGTCAACGACAAAGTTCTTCTTTAGCTTACCAAACTGGTAGAGTATTGGTGTTTGAATCTGGATAATATTCATTGCCAATACGCATTTGACATCTTGAGGATGATTCTTCGTCGATGTAAGAAAACAACAATGGAGTTAAACTTCGTGCTTTTTCATGCTCTTCAAACTGACCAGCTGCCTCTTCAGGCTCTCCTTCTCTTCTGAAGACGAGAGGTAATCCAGTTTTGTTCACTAACCAATACTGAGCAAACACGGAAATCTGAAAAGGACGTCAGACAATAAAATTTCAGTAGTGTAACTAATATGACAGGGGTGGTGGTGGTGTCAACTACAACAAAAGGTCGGTCATCAAGTCAAGGAGCGAGCGCGACTGTCCACTAGAGATTCCAACATATAGTCAGTCAGTCCGTGCATCTGACCATGGGTTAGTCAGTTCCTCCATTCCTTGGTCAGTAAGTCAATAAGTACGTCGCTCTACCTGCCCATTTGTCCGTTTGTTTATCCGTCCTTAAGTCCCTCAGCCCATCAGTTAGTAAGTCCATCGGTCAGCCCTTAAGTCAGGATCAAACTGGTACTTCCCACCGGCTGCTCCCTCTAAACTAAACACACATAAGAATACGCAAAACCTTTTTAAATTGAATGCTTCTACTTTTTTGTCGTCAGCACAGCAAGATCTGTATTCCAAAAGTAATTTACCCTAAAAAAGGATTTCACACGATTCTTTGAAATACCTCCTGCCACCCATGCATCTAAAGAGCCAAATAACAATTCTTTAACTTTATTAAAGATCGCTAAGTACCTTTGCAGATAAGACATCATGTTCAATCTTGAGATTAAGAATCAGTGAACGTCCTTTGCTATCATGGCATGTAAACGGTAAAATAACATCGTCACTCCGATACTTAGCAGAGATCCTTTGAAAGTGTAGCTCTGTATAGCTCTCAAATGTGAAGCCAATGTCGAATGGTTGCTTGGAGTCGATCTGAAAAGCGACACATATATAACCAACAATGATGGCACTATCTACACATGCTAACAAATATTTCTACGAAATAGCTCTCAAAACTATTTGGTTCAAAACCTGAAGAATTTTAAGTTTTTAAAGTTATTTTCGTATGCAAAAACTGCAAATCAGTGCCACGTTATCATATCACGCCAGACGTCATGTTCAAACTCAAAGAGAGACAAATTTGTGTTCAAATTGAAAATAACCAACATGCTACTCTCCAGTTTCTTCTAATATCCAGCAATAGGTGAGGTCTTTAGCCCGATGATCTTACGTACAAATGCACATTACAGTAGTCGTACAACAAAAATTTTGGACTTTGAACAAAGCTCCTCTCATTAAAAGAAAAACTCGTCCACATCAAGTACTGTTTCGAGTTATGAAGGAATTGTCCAGTTTTGTGGCAATGAGTGTCATAAAAATCATAAAAGCTATGGGTATTGCTGAGAAGGTTCCCTATTTTCAACAATACTACACTCCTGGAAAATGTGTTACTTTAAGCACAGAATTTAACATAAATCCTTTCACATGCTACCTGTCCGTCATTCTACCAGTGGCTTATTCACTGAACTCACAGTAGGCCACGATGTAATAGCAATTATACCATAAACAGATGTTATGATACATATCACAAGAGGCCAAAATGCAAGTTACATAAGTATAGTAAGCTATAAATAAATCAACTAAACATTTACAAGTAATATACATACACTATGAAGAGGAACACTCTTGCCGGGTCTTATCCGATGGCGGGTTCCTTCTTCCTTTAATATAAATGTTAATTCTACTGGTAACAAATTAACAAGCACCAAATGATGTGTTATCTTTATGATATGCCCAGGATGTGGGAAAATCTTCTTATTAACAGCATCAGCAAGGCAAACAGGTTGATCTTCTGGAAATCCTTGCCGGTATGATGAGTAACAGAACCTATATGAAAAGTATAAATATATTTATGCAACTTAACTTTGAGTTGAATCCAAAAAATTATGTGGGCAAGAAATAGGGAGAAAAAAATTCCAAGAAGTGCATCGCAGCACTATAAGATCATATTTTCATATTGACAAAAGTGTGACACTTCCGCGTTATGTGGCGATATACAAAAATAGCTTGGATGAAACTGCTTGAAGCACACGTTTTTGAAATCTTTTTAAGTGTAAACTTGATTCTTAAGATCGTTACATCAGTAAGTCATTATAGGAAGCTACCAGCAATTAACATTTATATCTGATGTCGACTACCAGACAATCCAAAGGAAGATGTTCGAGGTACAAGCTAATACAGTACAATTATAAACGTGACATTTTAAAAAGCCAACGGCAAATGATAAGCTTTCGCTCGTTGCCGAAGTTCAGATTCAGACTACGAGAATAGCCTAATTAGGTATTTCTTTACAAAACTACAAAACAAGCAGACAAAGACCATCTTATTCTAAAAGACCATCATTTATAAATTCCCTACTGTACAAATAAAAGCCTTCCATTGCTGGCATCTGGGGTTCATACGAGACTTAATGTCTAATGCGACTACTGTCAATACATTCACTTCGGATAACATATGGCAGAAATGCATACCTAAAAACCTCCTTGGTTTTACCATTCACACATTCTCCAGAATATCCTTTCTCTGTAAATGGTTTGCTTACTTCCTTCCATTCCAATTTTTCCTCGCAGTAATCATAGTCGCGTGACAGCTCAGGTTTAAGATATAGGCTCCAAGTGACAAAAGGCAGTGGAATCGGCAGTGAGTCATCGGGGTTTAAAACTGGCAAAAGTTCTCCTAAATAAACAAAGAAAATCCATGTAAAGTAAGTGAAAAGTAAAGAATGAACAGTCAGTTTATGCTATCGAAATTCGCAAATTGGCTGGCTGATACAAATCTGCTCACCGGTGCTTGTGCGTAAAGATCTCTGTTTCATGCCAATACTCTAAATTTTATACTTTACGTTCTTATTCTCAAATATGCAGCTTAATATGTTTAGAAACAACCCTAAAAGCTGCTAAAACGTTTTTAAAATAATTGCAGTAGACGCTTAGGTTAAAGTTGTAGTAGAACATATCCTTACTATGTCTAGTTACAAGAGCCAGCTTAAGAATCAAGCATGTTTTCTACTTCAGTTCTGGATGAAAAGTGACGTCTTGAATAAAAAAAATAGAAAATTGATATGATCGCAAAATAGGCAACCCGAGTTCGACTTGAGACACCCAATTATCACTTACCAATACCATCTGCAAAACTTTCTGCCCACAGAGAGATAGGCGTCGTCATTTTATTCATCACCATTAATGAAGAACGAATGGTCACCACTTTCCGCGCACCTTCGAGGGAAACTGCGAAAACCACTCGTATGGGCTGTGCTTGTAAACTCTAAAACAGAATATTAAAAGTTTGAAAGCCCAAAAATATTAGAAACAATAAATTAGTTTTGGGGATGAAATTTCACGAATCCATTAGGAAGGGACAAGCTTTGTCTCCAAAACTGTTCAGTTTGTGGGTAGTATCCAGCTTTCCCACGTTTTTCACAAGTTCTGTCTCAGATTTACTACCTACGTGTGTGCTTAGTGCGCAAGAATATCTCATCATCGAGAAGAGGCTGCTACGAGCTCAATTTATCTTATAATAATTTGTTGGCCAATTATTTTAAAAACGCTTAGACAAGGAAATATCAATTCAAATTGACATGCTACGTGAGAGCAGCAACATAAGTCAATAAAGACGATCCAGATTGTGGCAAACACAATTTGTTACTGTTTGTCGTGCACTCTAGCGTATGGTAATTGGAAATTATGGCGACCTGTGCCGTAATATTGTGATCCGTATGAATAAACAGGGTTTTAACAAACCAACATGCTGTTTTAATACCGTCATTCAACTGTCTTTAGATACTGAAAGCAATTTCAAATACAGAATAATACATGGCGCTTCTTTCTAAGCCCAGTGTTTGCCAGCTTAAAAAATCTGCCTTCACAAACCGGCTAGCGGAATATCAAACGCACAACTGATCAATAAAAAAATCAAGAAAACATGACTACCTGAAGAGGGCTGACATTCTCCGACACAGATGGCGCATGTCTAAAATATTCACCGACTTGATCAACTGAAACAGGAGTCATTTGTTGCCATCCATCTACTTGAACAACCACTTGGTGAACTTTCAGCTCATGAGTTCCCTGTACAAAAATTCCGCAGTATTAATAGCGATAAAATAAATGTCCATTAAAATCAACGGATTTCCCTGAAATCATTGTATTTCTCATCAACTCCTTTAATATGTCTGTTTTTAATTTGTTAGCTTTTATCGCTGGCCTTCAGTCTTCGACCAAATATTTTAGACTACAACAACTAACAGACTAAAGAGAAGGTACACATCGTTTGGTTGCACAACGGTGTTCCATGATAGGTATGTGGTACTTAGGTTTACCTATTATATTTTGTTAAATTATACGCTTATCACCAATTTTCTTGAAGAACCTTGTCCTATACAGTTGATTGCAAAATAAAAAGACAAACTTCACCTTTACCTTATAGACTCAACATACTAAAGACGCCAAAGCAAGCTGTTTAAGAATGTACGGATTCACGAGCGCATTCATAAAGAAAGTAGTATTCATAAAACAAAATGTAAACTGTAAAATGTAAAAGCAGCAAAGCAAACGTTCGCCATCATAGCCACATAAACAGTTTTGGCTCGTTTCTATGACTGAAACGTTTTTAGTGTGTTCCCTCACTTTTTGTTACAAACTTAATCTTTAACCGTTAGCAGGGTCAAGCATCTGTTCAAAATCACTTCGTTAATACTAAGTGACGTCTCACCTTGTGCCTTAGCTTATCTTTCGACTCGAAACTAAAAGGAACTTCATCTCCAGCTACGACCTTCCTCCACGACGAAACGGACGTCGTACTGTGCGAAACTGATCGAAGGCCAGTTCCACCAGCGTAAGACACTGCCTTTGAAGGCGATGTGGTAACTGTCCCAAACCATAATGTGCATCCTGGATCGAAACAAGATACAAAAATTTGAAAGAATGAAAAAGTAAAGGAGATTACAACACACAGTACTTGATTCTATCGATAAAGACAAAGATGCAAGATACCGTGGCTCCAGATTTCTTAAGCTTCTTGCCCAGTTTAAATAGTCAAGAGCTGGCTGCATGCTGTTCCAAAGCAGGGCAATTATCTTAGTTTTTAATGAAGTCGCAGATTAAAGATGGCAAATAGATTTCATGTTTTCTAGAATGCACAGTATGTCAACACTGCGTTCGAGTTGACCTTAGTTTTTTACTTACAGCTGTCCAGACAAAAACTCATAATCTGCAAACAGCAAAGTTTAAAAGAGCCTCACATGTTCTAGCATTGTACATTCAGCGGTCGTATTTAAAAGTAAAGCAGACCATTCTGCAAAAAATGACTATAAAGTTAGGAGAATCAGTGCAACCACTTGGCATAATACACAAACAGAACTTTCCCATGCCTGAATGGCACTGTAAATTCTTTCAGTGTTTCTATATAAGTTTTGCACGCACAACTAAAAACGCTACTGAGATTGCGCAAAGTGAAAAAACCTTCCACAGACATCGTACATACAAAAAACAGGGGACCAAGCAGACGAAAGAAATGAGTGAGGTAATTTAAATTTAAAACTAAAATTCCACAACTGTCTACCTGATCTATTACGAAGCAAAAAGGGTACGAATGGCGCTCGCTTTTTCACAGCTCGTTCTGTTCCATCCGCACTTGTCCCATTTTCGTCAGTGGAGTAGTCATCTTTGTTATAATCTTCTCGCCAATTCTTTTCTGTGATAGCTACCATATCGATAAGTGCAGTAGTAAGATTGAAGTCAAGTCTTTCTGGGGCTAAAAACAACCAACAACAAAATGACCTCACATTTACTGAAGACGCTTTGCAAATAAATGCAAAGAAAAGAGGTATACATTTCCTAATGAACTAGTTCTAATATATCGGAAAGGGAGACAAAAATGAAGCCATTTAGGGTAGATGTTGATAAATAAGCCAAAACGTAACAGCTGCATATGGTTAGTAAATGTCTGTACTTTTGTGTCCTACAATTAACAAAACTATTTGAAAGATATTTTCAGATACAATAGAAGAATTCCATGGTTGAGGGCTCACATACTGTGGATCAGTGACTAATGGATTTGAAGGGCACTTGCTATCCCAAAACTGTCTTGATTTGTCGTAGTATACAGCTGACATTAACAAAGCACTGATTAATGTACGTTAATCTCTACTTACGCATGTTGGTATTTGTTTACGGGGCCTATTTACTGCTAAGCGATATTGGGGAAAGATCAAAATTGACAAGCCTTGTAATTGGCGGTTTCATAAAACAGGAATTCCGAATTTCAGTTACAGAACATTTGCTCACTGTTACTAGAGCAGCATCAAAAGGCGAAAACACGTTGCCTTACCATCTACTTTCATCAACAGCTTGCTTTGCGATCTATCGGTTGAAAATGATCGTTGCCAATGAACATGAAACCTAAAAATTATGGAAAAAGATACTTAAAAGTAAAAAGAGAGCAAATATGTATATGCCGAAGTTTCGATCACAATGGAATACACTTATAGTTACACCTAAAACCAGAAATATTACCTACACGTATTATCACGTACAAGCCAAAATGAGATACTAAGCAGCAGAGGATTAAGATTTCTTCTTCAAATTCAGGTATATAATGTCAAGATGGTTGACATCTATAACATATCCCTGGCAACTTGTGTTCACCTAAAAATGTTCCTAAAGACAAACCTCGTGTGATAATAGCGTCGCTTACAACGACCCGGTTTCTTGCGACATTTGGTGCCTTCGGAAACGTTGTCATACACGTCATTAGCACAAACATGCATCAACCGTAGTAACGACAACCCAATACCTAATATTGTTCAGCTCTCTCATATTCTAGACCAAGGAATTACGACACCTTCTGATAACTTTGTAAACCTTCTATACCTTACATGGATTGACAATTTTGCCAAGTTTGTCCAAATTGTACTATCTATCTTGACGTTATCTTGAAATAATTGCTTGACAGCCACAAAAGGAATCCAAAACTTTAACAGTTTGCGAGAGGTGTTAACGTCTTGTAAGTACATTCCAAATATTGAAAGGAAGCATTATCACGATTTTCTTTCCAATAATTTTTTCAACTCAAATTACTGTTACACTTCAGACTTTCTTACTTTGTACCACTACGCTATCAGGCTTTAGAACTGCCACATCCCTTTGACGGTGGCGATAAAATCCACATAGCTTTTACGCTGGGTGGTTCCGACTTAGAAAAGGTGAGGGTTTAAATACAACAAGAATGACGACAAGTATTTTCTCTCTTTACCACTAATCTGTTCTATTGATAAAACAGCTATATCGTAGAGCAACGAAATGACAAGAAGATTGAGTAATTTAAAAGAAAGCAAACGTTAAACTCAACAACAAATTTAACCACTCACTTCCAGGGTTCTACGCATGGCTCCCATCTTGACACTGCCCTGTTATAATAATCCACAAGGAGAGTGGCATGTGCTGAGCCATCCCCAGTGTGCTGCAAATCATGCCAAAGAAGCAAACCTATGAAGAATAAGATACAAACAGGTGTACTAAACAACCCACAGCATACATGTACACCTGGTAAAAACCTACTTGAACACTCAGAATAAGACAAACGCGAGAAACATTATTCAGCAAATAAATTCAAAGCTCAAACTGCAATTCACCTCATGTGATTACTTAACTTTACGCTACGTGGCCAACACATGGACATCAAACATAGGGTACTACAGAGTAGCCTTAGCTTTACAGAGTAGCCTTAGGTTTACAGAGTAGCCTTAAGACTGCCATATTTACTTCTACAAGTCTAAAATGGAATTGTGGATCAAACAAGAATTGTTTTATCATAACAATTATCATCAAAATTCGTCAGCTTTGCTGTTCCACAATGGCGGATCCTTAAATCTTTTGTAGTGACGCAGTCATCAATTCATAAGCTCATAACTGCAGGGTCACAAAACAGTCACATTGGTGACCAACACGCAGCACAAAGCAAAAAATTCAGTATCCACACTTTCCCCAGATAACAACGGAAAAACGAAAAAGGAAAAAGTTGCACTCGATCAAAGCACTACTAGACATACAACTCATCATGTCAGCCATGACACGCACTCAA
>JANTCA010004395.1:0-10247 GCA_024741275.1 Chironex yamaguchii
GCAAGCGCGAGATGGCTGTTCTCTAGGAGGAATTGATGCTTGGCGCACAGTGACTGGAACATGTTGTTTGATCCTGTCACCCAATCGTTGAGAAGTGCAACCTACATACCGAGCTTCGCATTGGCACAAAAATCCATATACTACTAAGCTTTTTTGTGTGGTAGGTATACAATCCTTGTGAATGGATGGCAAGATCTTCCTAGTCGTAAAAAAAATTCTTGACTGATAATGATGATTTTAGCGCAATTTCGCAAATTTTCAAGGCGATTGTCAAGTTTTGTACCACAAAAAGATTGTTCACACATATATATTTCAAAATATAAACATCTCATATAACGTTTCGAATCTGACCATCTTCCATCGCTGCGTGAAAGTTCGAGTAACGAATTTACCGTTTGTCACCTTTTAGTGTTTTCTGTAAGATCCTGTTCGTGCATTGACATATTGAGCACTGTCCAACGTTAGTGTACTATCGTTCATAGTATGCCTCTCGCTTAATAGAGGAGTTCTGGTGGATTTTCAACCTTTCTCTCTTTTCTATTTTTGGTCCCCTTAATTCATTAGGCAGATCACTTTCATAAAATGGAAACATTCTTCTCGTGATTTTGTTTCCAATAAATTGTCGTACTCTTTCTAACCAAACCATTATATTTCTGTCCCTCTGATCAGAGAGTTGAGAATTTACCACATGCCGTGGAATTTTAATGAAAAGTCGAAATTCGACGAAAATCAGGTTTTAATCGTTTAACTACATTCCACCACGTGTAAGGCCGTTTCACTTTACTTCCAACTACGTCCCAAAGTTTTCATTTTGGCCATTTTAACTTTTTATTGAAGATCTAGTAAAAACGTATAAGAGCTACTCGACATGATTTTTCGGGAAATCAAGGTCACACACTTTTTGTTATTTTTATTTTAGACCTATATATCTCAAGATTGTCTAAAGACATACAGCTAAAATTCACTACAAACATACTTTGATGTATATTTTCTAATATCACTACGTTTCGTTACGATTGTTTACCAATTTATGAAGTTACAGCTATTTACAGTACATCAGACAAAAAATACGAAGGTGTTGTAAAACCACCACATTTGCAATGTAGTTAAAGGGTTGTGCAGTAACTGTTAAACTTAAATCAAAACCCATTCGACGTATAGAAAATAGATGGTGTATAGAAAATAGATGGTGTTCCAAGGGTAATTGTTAAAAACTGTTGAAATTGATTGGAATGGGCGCCGCTGGAGGGGTCTCTCGACTACTTCCAAAATTTTCATGTGGTGAATTTGCAACCATCGATTTTTCCAAATGGAACAATTTTTGAGAGGGTGATACGTATTTGCATATTTTGAGACACTTACACCTGACTCAGGAACTATTTACTTGTCAATGGATTTAAGTATGTGGGGACATCAATTACTGTATCATTTTGAGGTGGATATAGGGGTAATGAGCATTTATAGGGGCTTCGATTGAGGAGCATTCATAGGAATTAGTTTTCAAGACAGTGGCTCCCTTTGTCCGATGTTAAATATTTCATGCACTCCATAACATGTACAGTAATGAAATATCGTGTACATTAAATTGACTGGGAAGTTAAAACCTTAATAAGCCCATATAAACCTTTTCTTTGCTTTGTAATTATCGAAGGTCGTGTCCTCTTTTGTTGCATTTGTAATGTCCTCATATACAAAATAATTGATTTTAGTTGGGTGCCATGCCTTATTTAAAAATCGACAGTACCGATGTCAGTTGTATCAACAGTTTCGTACGTGTGTCAGGCTATACAGACGGGGTACCCTTACCAAAAAATAGTCAAATACACCCTAGAGCTACTTACTAATTTGTTAACGATTACATTTTGAGCAAGATTTGCTACATACAGATACACCCGGGTATGTGACAGATAGCAAGTTCGTGATAAGGTGACAAAGTAAAAATTAGAATTTTGATATCAACTTGCTATAGATTAAAGCAGGCTTTACGGAGTATAATTACATTTACTGATTTTTTCTCAAAAAGCCTTGGTGGTATGGTTAATTGGTTGTGGGTACGCCTTACTTTGCGCCCCTTCAAACTGCATTGCTATTAACAAAAACCTGGTGAAGATTTGATTGTTTGATAATGCTGTAAGTTACACATTTGCTAATCAAATAACTCTGCTTTTCTTTAACCACGCAGGCTTACAACAGTTTTTACGCCAGCAGTGGCCAAGAAACTATCTGAAATCGAGTTGCAGGAAAATGGATTTCCTCTTTATGAACTCAAAACAAACATAATTTGTATTACAAATAAGATACTTATTGTCCAACTTATTGAACAACGCGCTAGTCTTAGGCGCTAACTAATTTAAAGGGAATTCATCAAATAAAAATTTGGCCACATTTTATGCAGGCATGCACACAGAATGCTATGAAACTATATAGTCGACTTTGATTGGACCAACAATAATACACTGCAGTAGAGCAAGGGTATGACAAATAAAAGATATAGCTTTTAATCTAACGACCATTTTGCAGAATAATCTATCCACAAAATTGTAACCTACAAAGTCTTCGACCCATGTACACTGAACGGCATACTTTTTTGGCATTAAATTAGTTTAAAACGTAAAGGCTGGTGAGAGACAAAAGGCAAGGTTAATACTGGGACCACTTGAGTTTCAAAGCATGAAGTCAAGTTTCTTGTAAGTATTCAGAAGCCTTGTGAAGAATGCTAAATACTCAAAAATGAAGAAATGCTGCGTTTAAGCTTTCAAAGCAGTATCATTTGTAAATTAAGCACTCGGCATCATAAGTAGCTATTAATTCAAAATCAACAATGATTGTTGTATGTGTTGAAGGACAGTGATTAGCACTGTATACTTTCCTTTCTCAGTATCTCAATACGTGCCTAATATCCTTTCAAGGGCATTTCGTTCAAGAGAAATGCTTATTTGAGAGGGGGGCTTATTTAAACGTCCACTTTCCTGAAGGGGCCTATTTGACACTCAAACTAGGTTACAGAAAGATCTTGACACCAAAAATACTTTAAAGTAAGATGATGGAGAGATTCGAGAGGGAGATCCATTGAAAAAGCAAGAACAAAAAGGGGCTGTTCAAGAGAGGGGGTAAATCGATCTATTATGGTAACCACGATAAGAATGGTAATGATGACAATAGATATTATTACATCAATTAATTACTCACTTGGGATGCAGTTTGGAGGGTAATTTGGGGTTTAGGGCTGCTATGAGGGGTGACAGCCAACAGTAATTATGCTTAAACTTTCTATAGACAAAACTCCTTTTCAAAGCCTTGTTTTACACCATGTCTAAACAAATAACTCCTAACAAATAGGGTTTTGAAAATTTGACATTGGCAATGGAAAAACTGTAAATACGACCTTATTCAATTTTTTCATGTTAAGTTTATTAATATTGTTATCTATGATAATCATGATATTAACTATGCATAAAAGGCGTTTGAAATCGTATCACCTATCAATTCAACAGTTCAAATACTGACGTTTATGGGCTGGGGTCTGTAGTAATAGTGCTTTCTAAACTTGAGCCAGGCTCTGCTGACAGTGGGCCACCGTGAAGTTTTCAGGTATCCCGGTAGGTCAGTCCGCCACTGCTAGTTGCAAAACTTTACTTATTCTGCTCGCTTAAAGGTTAACTAAGAAGCAAGACCATGATTTTAGTTCAAGTTGAGAACTCAGGCATCTATTTTACTTTCAGTTGCCAGCACCAAATTTCAATTATTATTATTATTATTATCATTATTACTATTATTATTATTATTACTATTATTGCTATTATTATTATCATTATTATCATTATTATTATTATTATTATTCGCTTAATCAAACACATTTACCTACAGTGACGTGAAAACGTTTTGGGGGTGTTATAGATTTGATTCTTGCCGTGTGATTGAGAAGAATGGAAACTTTCTGAAAGGAAAGATGCTTTCACTATTATTATTATTATTATTAGGCCATGATTGAGGTCGGTCGTGTCCTCTGCTGGCTCTGATGTTTTACTGTTTCCATCATCCGTTAGTCAGTCTTGTATTACTTCATTAACATATATCATATATACTTAGTTTAAAGATTCATTGGATTATGAGGGGAACTGCATTTTTGTTCTTGGTGATCACGTTTGTGGTTTGCAGTTATTGTGGATTAAAGTTTGTTTCTCTTGGTCGACATCAATGGCGCTGCAGAGGGAAGACTTTTACTCAGCCTGAGTTGCATGTGACCCAGACAATACAGGATACGAACCATTTGATTTCTTCGGGGGTCTGTCTGGCAAATACCAACATTGTGAAATGCTTCTGTGGTTAATCATGTAAGAATTTAGGTGAACTCAAAGCCCATCAACGCTCCTGTAAACACATTAAAGGATTGACTAATGATCTGATTCTTCCCAATCAACAAACATTTGATGAGGACGACATATGAACTACATTCCTAGACTTAAGTCCAGTTTACAAACCTGGTGTCAAGATTCCTAAAACACCTCAAGACTGGGGTTTCTTTGAGTTGTTTGTTAAATCAGAATTACCAATTTCTTTAATAGCTCTATGTGATTTGGATGAAACTATTTCTTTATTTAACAAAAAAATTTACAACTTTCTTGCTTCGAATTTTTGAAAAATTGATCCTTCTGCTTCTTCAGCACATGTTCTCTCGGAAAAATATGACAAATTCTCAAAGTCAAAATTAAAAAAGGAGTTATCACAGTTGAAGAAATTAATTCCACGAGACATCAAAGCAATCCAATATGTTGCTCATCAACTGTGCAGGAAGTTATCAAATGGTTTCCAATTGACACGGCATCTCCTTATTTCATACTCAAAAAGCTGCTCAACCACCTTTTTTCTTCCCCAGTCCACTGAAGTTAGATAAGCTTTGACAGTCCTTGGCTTGAACCTTTTACAATGCACCTTTAAGAGGAGGTCCCTAACAAGCCATCTCAACAAGGCATTTACACTACCATCCTAACTTGTCCTCTCAACTTGTGCCTTTGTCTGCTTTGCAGCTGTGTGATCCTTATCTTTGTCAGCAGAGATAAGATACTCATAGGACTGCTGCATTAAAGCTGTTGTTAACCTTACCTCTCCCCTGTCATCTAATGACTTAAGCTCCTCCTCCAAGTCACCTTCAGCACTTCCAGATATGGTGAATGACTCACTACCTTTCTCTTAATCAGAAACAATAACATTGGCAACTGGTACAAGCTTGTACTTTGTGCCTTTATTGCCCTCACTAGACTCTGCCTTTTCTTTGTGACAAAAAAAGAATCATCCTCTGACTCTGATTCTAAAATGTCACTTGTCATACACAAAATCTGTTCTTCACTCTTATTATCTACTTGGCTCTTTCCTGAACTCCCTTCTTTCCAAACCAGAGCTCTTTCCATATATAGTTTAAACTCTTCGCTATCTTTTACTAGATTGTGAGCTTTTACTAAATGCTCACTCATTCATTTGTTAACCCTCTGACAATCAGGGAATGCACATTTCCTTGTCAAGTGGTAGTCCTTATTTAGTGGGCTGGAGCATTGTTGTTTCCAGGAATACTGTTTCCTTATTCCAAGAAGATTGATGGCAAACTTGAACTGCTGCTTGTCAAAATTTATGAGCTCTTCTCATGTGTCTAGCAAAACAAGCAGAGCGTATATATTGCCCACATGGCAAAACTGTGCATTCCTTTTTCCCTGAGGTTGATGATTCCATTACATTAGAAAAATCCATTTTATTGGTCAGCTGAAATTTATTGGGAAAGCAAAGAGGAAAACTGTTTAGACTAACATGTACTGCTAATAATAGATAATTTGGAATTATTCCTTGCAGTAACTAGATGAATGAAGCAAAAGGAGGCAACCACCTCTTGCATCCCACTGCTACCAAATAAGACTTGTGATTATTACTTCCCTGGTTCAGTATGCTAATCTTTGTAGCTTTTTGTTCAGTCGAAGAAAAATTAAAGATTTTTTGGTAGGTAAAGAGCACTAGGTGAATGATGGCTACTTAGGCTAATTATGATTACTAGCTTCACAAGGAATTTCCTAGTGTACACTTCATTTGGAGATTTCGCTGCACAGTACAATGTCACAAATTACAAAACAACATAGTCTCCTATTTCTGTAACATTCTAGTTTGTGCTCTTTGGTTAACGTATGGGGTTTATTAATTACAAGCTGATGTAAGGAAAATATTATAAAAGCTGGTATTGCATGAAAAGTACCATTAATGAAAATAATTATGTCAAATTTCTTGTCATTGAAATTGTTAAACAGACTTCCTAAACTTATAACTTTTTTCATAACACTTAAATACAGAGACTAATGTCATAAGATGTGGGAAAAAACATCATCTTGAATCCACATATCCATAAAAATGAACTTTGAAATACTTTGATTTGCTACTGTTGCAACTGAGTCAGACAATTAATTGAAACACTACTCCAGTCTATGAAATTTTGGTATGTTCAAAACCTGCACAACAACTATGTTCCAAATATGGCAAATTCCTGGCACAAATTAGTCTTTTCATTTCAAAACACTTTTAGACTAACACTTTAGCTACTTGAAAATTTGCGACATTGCGATATTAAGTATGATTTTAGCGCAATGTCCCAAATTTTCAAGGCGATTTTCAAGTTTCGTACCACAAAAAGATTACTTTAGCTACTGTTAGGCTGACCATTACCCCAAGTCATTTGAAATCATATAAGTAAAAATATTGCAGAATCATGCTTCTCCTAACAAGGAAGACGCAACATATTTGAAAATAACAATCAAAAAGTAAATTCTAAATCCTTCTTACAGCTCACATTTGGTATAATAATATCAATTATCTCAATTTAAAGAAAATACAAACTAGTAAGACCAAGCTAGGAAATTATAACAGGCTAGTTTCCCATAAAAGTGGTTATCACAGTAAGGAGAATTTAATCAAATAAAGATCAGCAGAGTTGACATACAAGCTGGAGTACAAAGAGATTTGCTTGTGCTTAAAAACGAGTGGAAATGTGTAAAAATAAGAATGCTAAATAGTTTAAAGAAATTGGTCAAAATAAATAAATTTCCCAAATGTTACTACACCCTTCTAGTTGTCAGTGGTAATCATACAACCTTGTGGTACTTAAGAACATCTGAGAATTCTTAAAGGCTAAACAGTTACACCACCTAGGAAACAGTCATTTGTTATTGTTTACTTGAATTGGTTGCCATCAACAACCAAATGCGTGACACAAAACAACTATCCACAACAGTAACTACAACCTTAAACTCATACATGATCCACTTCATATATAATAAACCATAGAATACGCAAGCAAAATATCATAAGCCATTACAACTTGTAGTTCATTTAGAAAAATGACTAATTAAGCAATTTGGCTCTAAGGTTAGTGCAGATGTAAGCAAATAAACCCGAAGTGATTAGACAGAATCTAACAAAAAAAAGGCTGCAAAATTACCAAAATCATGACCCTTAGTTTACAAACAATGCCAAATGAAATCCTTTCCTCGCAGTCTCTTGAAAATGTGACAAAAACCTTTCGGATCTTGAGCCTATAAGAGCTGGAAAAACCGCCCTCCTTCTTGTCACAGCTTCTGGAAAGGAAAAACTCACAAGTGTTTCAGCTCCATGTAGGACACACGGAAACATGGCCTTGTTGGGAATCCACCAGGTCGGTTACAAATCCACCACATATACTGAGAATCCACCACAAGATGGTTGTAAATCCGCCAGTCTCCATTGCTCTCTCTCTCTCACACACACACACACACACTCACTCATGTCAATCAAAGTGACATCTCGGCAAATCGGGTCAGCCAGTTCAACTGGGTTCATATGATAAGCCTTAAGAAACAGGTATCCTGTGAAATAGTAATGCAAGTGTGACCAGAGTCTATTCCGACCGGAATCACCAAATTTTCTCTTTAACCAAGCCCGGCCATGTGATACCAAGGACTTTACAAGCTCTGCAATAAACCATTGTGTCGTGCTGGCATAGAGGTTTGATTGCTGACTTCTAAGTCTGACGATTGCAAATTCGAGCCGGGTCAGCTCCCATTTACTGCATCTATTGTGGTAATGCTTCACCCATGCGATTTATATATCTATATAAATATATAAAACTCAAAAAATGCACCAATTCATTGACATTTCGATTTTATCTTTATCAGAATACTGTCCATACAAAATTCATTCCTGCGTAAATACATAAATCTAAACTCAACCAACTAACACTTCGGAATATATTATTACATAACACTAATCTGTTTTACGGTTGTACAGTTACAAATAACAGCAAACAAAGAATGCTCATACAGTGAAAAGGAAGAGACACAATAGAAACAATGAAACAAAAAGATGTTTAAGTACTTCCAAGAGGGCAAAAAATGTTAAGCTAATAAATAAACTTGGCAAAAATAATTAACTGACACCCACTTCTCTAATTCCAACTGCCAACAGAATTCCCTCCTTCAATTACCATTATACAGGGTCAGGGAATTGGAGTGAACTTAGGGGCAATTTTTAACTAGCATATCTGTGACTGGATGATTTAGAGAGCGAAAATGCCTGATTACTGATCAGTTCTCTTCTTTGTTGGATTTAAGGGCCATGACATTAGCTCACCTAAGTATGAGAGCAAGAGGTCTGTTACAGACGAATATGTCTTGGAGATAACCTCTGCCCTGGAAAGAGGCAAATGTCAAACAATGTTGCAATCATAGGGTTGCGATACCTTTGATTTCCGACGAAAAACAAAATCTGTCGCATTTCAATTATCTGTCGCCTTGTAAGTCGAACATTTGCTGACGGATCGTTCTCTTCTTTAAAAGAGTGATTTTATTGGTTCTATACTGGCCTCACAGCACTGCATTTTTGTAAACCATGTAGTCTTTCTCAACCATAATCTTTAATTGCGTGGCTACGATATATTTTTTAATTCCTCAAGTAAAACCAGAAAGATCCTTGTCTTTCATGCAATCTGTAGGATTAATCACAGATGAACGTACCTTAATACCAATGAAATCATACATATTTTTAGGTGTGGTTCGTATCCCATTCTACTGAGTACATGTCATTAACTATTGACGTTCCTTAATATGTTAAAATCCTGCGTGTGAGATGACCTTCAGCATATAATTTTGAAAGCCACGCCCAACCATAATACAGTACATGACTGATTATCAAGCCATCCCTAAAATGGTTTATGGAACGTAATGAAGAATGTGAATTATTTCAGGAGCTAGTCGCATTGGAAACATGACAACCTTTGTCAAACCGGATAATTCCAGATTTGGCAAACTTTAGTAAAAGTTTGGTTTCGCACTGAGCCGTTTTAGTGATGGATAAGATTTATAGCAAGTTATCTCCGTGTCATTTTTCAGTATAAAGCCCTGCACTAGTCTGAATTTGTCACAGGCATCCTGATTGTGCATGAAAAGTTAGGAAGACAAGTGTTTCTCTTTCTTGCTGGTTAATTCTGCTTTTTCATATAAATGTGTTGCTTTGAGGCTCTACGACGGCAACTATAATTGTTCAGTCAAAATCTAACAATTGTCATGTTTCCAATTTTGGTGTTTGCACTGTACCAATTAAAGAGCTCCCTGGCAAACATGTACCACCTTTGAAGGTACAACGATTGGGGCTTAGCTTTATCATGTTTTTTTTTGCTCTAGTGCAAATGGAACCTTAATAGAAGATAGTTCACGTCGACCACGGTATTTTTTAATTATTTAAGTCAAAGTTTCTTCCCACACCATGTTGATGTATAGGACGGCGCACATCTTTCTTAGCCTTTGCGCCACACAGCAGTGCAAGCACAGTAAAAGTTACAGTAGTGAGCTTGCCCACTGGTGTTACTGTGTGTTTAACTGCCATAATCCATTCCGTAAGTGCTGAGCGCTAAGCAGGGAAGCATCATACACCACTTTCAATGTCTTTGCTGTAACCTGGCCGTGGATTCGAACCCACAACTTTCTTTCTGCACGCAAAGTGATCAGTCCACCGTTAACGCCAATGACGCGGATTACTTGAGATATGACCAAATTGGCCATGAATTATCATTCTCCTTGAAAATTTGCGACATTGCGCTAAAATCATACTTAAAAGCTTTTTTCGGCTGACACACCTCAGAGAATGGAACGTCAGAAAGGAAAGTGAACGTATATGGCAACCTATTTATACGAAACATGTAGCAAAACTAGCCAATCCTAGACAAGAAAGGAAACAAAGAAAGA
>JANTCA010004398.1:0-30750 GCA_024741275.1 Chironex yamaguchii
ATGTATGTATGTATGTATGTATGTATGTATGTATGTATGTATGTATGTATGTATGTATCTATCTATCTATCTATCTACCTATACGGAAGCGGGCACTTACCATACTTAAGGTTGACGAGGACGAAAAAAATTTCTTCATTAAATTATTCTTTTGCTGATAACCACTGCTTCCAGCTTCCTTGAGAATATGCTAGGTCTGAGTTTATGCTTACAGGGTCCTTTTCACAAGGTGATGACATAGGAGGCAATTAAATGATAGAACGGATTTTCAAGTAAGTATGTTAAGTCTGATTTTAAATTACTTTCGTACATTTGGTGTATTGAGGTGCAAATTGACTACCACTCTGTTATAAGAAAAAATCCGTGCTTTGTGAACGTGACGACATTCTAACTATTCTAGTCACTATCAAAAATTCAGTAGATTACTTGATATGTTTATGCCTGAGGTGCACATTGATTATGGTGAGTTATGGCAGTGTTTTAATCCTGTTTTGACCTGAAAAGATTCATCTCCTTTTTCGGATTGTAGGATAAGGTGATTAACATCGCTGTCTTGAACTTTGTTCCTCTCTTTGGCAGAAAAGTGATAAAGCTGCAACCATCTGTTTTTGATACTGAAATACCTCACTATCAATATGTTGATCTGCCGATACTTCGCACCCTATTAAGTTCATCAATAAAATCAGGAAATATGCACAGTTATGTGTAACGAAGGCATAAATTGTCGGAGATAAATCTATTTCCAGAGAGAATGAATTGATTACAGTAATCTTCGTAGCACGATAAAACGAATGAATAATCTAATTCGGTTAACAGAAACGAGAAAATTCGGCAATGACCTAAGCTTCGAATTTAATTGTGAGCTCCGGAAAAAATTCAGTTTTCTTAAGGTAAATGTTTACTTAAAATATTTCGCGTGATGCCTGTTTGGCTGTTGCGATGTCTTACAACAAAAGATGCAAAGCATCAACACTTGTTGGATACTGTACTGTGACTCAGTCTCCTTAACACTATAATGGCGGTCACCTCCAAATAGCAGTCAACTCCTGATAACGGCCACTAACCTTCAGTCTCAAACACTTTCCCTCACTATTGCCTGCATAGCCAACCTCCGAAAAACGGCCATCTCCCTATGACGTTTAGCGGCCACTTGGTTCATTCCCAAATGGAAAAACACTAATCCCACTAACGAATAATCCCACTAAAAGCGACTATACAGAGGAGTTGCTTGGAATACGTCCTTCCAGAAATCACTGAAAAACGGTCGTACAATCGACGAAAACTTAATAAGATCTTTTGACTGAAATAGACGTAATTAAAACGATGCCAAACATTAGAACCAAACTTCATCAAGCCAATTTATTGCCCTGCATTTTTGTAAAAAAAGAAATCATGAACTGGTCTCGAAAGAGTGTTTTGGAATGAACTGATTATCGACGTACCGTATCTCTGATATTCTGTGCAAAATTTCAGATTTGAAGTTATTTGAGATATATTTTTGAAATATATGGTTCAAATCCAGAAATTCCAAAAGTAGTTTTTTATGATGTCAACAATAGAGTCTTCTACACGTTACACCGCGACGGCGCATACTCAAGAAACGCCAGAAAAAAACGCAATAAGAGGCTACGGGATATTTCTTCCAATAAGCTATTTTATCAATTATAATAGTATGTGCAAGGGTTCTTGCTACCCCAGAGAGCTAATATCAATTAAAATATAGGGTCTCTCTTTGCAAATTAAAGTAAATGCTTTTCTGTTTACCATCCACTCTTCTTCTTCTTCTTGGGTTTTGACTTGGCAGCTTGGCTTGGCTTCTGCTGACGAGGGGGTACTACCGTTGCCGATGCATTCGGACTTGTGGGGGGCACTGGCGCCGCCGTTGTCCCCGCTGTCCCCTTCGCTGCTTTTGGTGACGTTGGGCTTAAAATTAAGAAAAGCATCTCAATTAATTAGCTTCAAAACAAAAAACTACAACTGCGATCTTTATGACTTATTCATTGGTTCGCTAATTCACTTGTTAGTTCGTTTATTGTCTAATTCATTGACTTGTTTACGTATTGATTGATTTATTGATAAGTGACTGCTTAAATTAAAAAAGTAACAAAGTCCAACTATGCCTTATATTAGTGCACAACATGCGTGTAAAAAAGCGCCCATTTCAAATCCAAAACCAACGACAGTCAATATCATTTCAAACTGATATTACCCGAGAAACACAATAATGGTAATAACAGAGCGATAAAACTTCGTACGGCAAACCATTCTAATTAAGGTCTTTCTTTCATTCTCTATGACGTCATAATAAAATGATGTAAGGATGGATACTTACGTGTCGGGTAATGCACTTCCCTGGGTCCCTTTACCTGGGAAACAAAACATGGAAATTTATTTAACATGACCCTAACCCAGTCACATAGTGGTTACGCCAAAAAAGCGCAAACCCCAGATCATTTGCAGGTACGTGGTTAAATCACGGTTCTGGTCGAAATTTCGAATCGAACTCACAATGTCTTTAAGTTAAGACATAAGCGATAATATACTGAACTAAGGCAATGATGACATCCCAAATTCACCCCTCTGAGAAACAACGTCCCGGTAGCTCAGTACTTGGGGCATTCTGTCTGCAAAGTATGAGGTCATGGGTTCCGCGTCTCTACGCTAGGCGTTTGACTTGTTTCTCAGCGTTACTCCAATTTCACGTTCCATTCATACATAGATTAGACAATGATAACTGAGAGGTTATAAAACTACGACAATAATACTAACCTCGTTCTTGCATAACACGTTGAAAAAACATACCAACTGACAAGATGTGTGGACACCCAAAGAAAGTTTGCAAAATCCGAAAAATATTAATGGTAATTTGTAAAGATGTAAAAACTTGAATAAATATTTTAACACCTAAACTATCAGACTGTGCAAGTTGAAGAAGCCCGATATTCTGCTGCATTGTGAGCAGGTGGAATTGACAGAACCAAGCAAAAGCATTGTGACGATTTCAAGTGAAAAACAAAGACACATAGCACAACACATTGCCAGGATTCTGCATCTACCTTTATTGCATTTTCTCGTTTTTATTGTGAAAAAAACATAAAGGAGGTAATATCAATAGCTCTAAGCACCAGCCGTGATGAGTTAAGCCCAGATTAATACAAATTTTCAATGGCCACTACCATGAAGAAACACAGTAATTGACAATAAAATTTGTTTACTAGGTAGGAATTTGAGCAAATTTTGTTATACGTAAAGAAATTTTAAACGCCCAACAAAACAAGATGACTCAAAACTAATGAACAAGAAACAAAAGCAGTCGATTAAGAATCCAAAAATGATCTATCAATCAAACTAGTCACGAGCGACAACATCAATTAGTAAAGGCCGCTTTCGACTTGAGCGAATTTTTCAGCGAATTCATCAACGAATTCGCCGCGCTACTCCGTCATTGGTTCTCTAGTCTTGGCGAATTCTCTGGGAAATTGAACTCTTCTCAACTCTCAGATTTCACTAGCGAATTTGTCCACGCCCAGAACGAACAGAAGACATTCCAATTGCAGACCAATTCGTTGAAAAATTTGCTCAAGTGAAAGCCAGCCTTAAGAGAGTTTCAAAAAGGTACGCGAGAAATCTAAGTTGCAGGTGAAACGAAGTACTAGCAATTGTACGCAGACATTTGGTGAACTCATTAGTCAGTGGAGTAGAACAACGGCACAAGCAATATCTTAGGGCCTGTTTAAATGAGTTGGAATGGCTCACCTAACTGAGGTGGATCACTCTGGTTGGATCGATTTCTCTGATTTTTCTATGAAACGAGTCCTATCCCACTCGAGAGGGTTAGCCTCTTCTTTACGTTTTGAAAAGAGATTTTCTATGATTTGCATGGGGATTTATCGATTCAGTGATAAAAAACCGCTTTGGTGCCAAAGTTGTTTGCACATGCGTATAACAGTAATCACTACCCACCCAAGTGAGCCAACCCGTCTAATCGTGTTTAAACTAGGAATTTCTGACGTATTATCAATCTTGAGGCGCTAATGAGAAGCTTCTTAATAACAGCATACGGGTTGAGCATATTTTAAACAAGTCAATCAAATATTTCGCTGAAACGGGGCGGTTTTATACAGCTGTCGGAATGCATGTTTTCCACGTTTCAGGTTCTCCAATACATTATTTATCAGGAGACACTACGTGGAAAAATATGCCATCTGTCATAATTATTCCAGTACACAATTTGTAAAGAAGATTTCTGTTCCGAAGACAAAAGTTGTGATTTAATACGCAGTTTTTTAAGAGATACCACGCAAGTACACATATTCAACCATGTTGGTCTTAGTCAAGAGCCAAAATTAGAGGCCAACGTATGTATTGACCTAATGAATACTTAATCCTCGCCACGGCAGACTCTGACCCAAATTTGAACTAGGCGCACTCCAAGAGCGCATAGCCTTCTGCCAAACTAGTATTACTATTCAATTAACGAGGGCTTTCTCCTGTTAATATGGTAACTGGGTTATCTCTCACTAGCACTGAAAGTTTCATTACCGAAAAAGTGATCTATAATTCAAGATTTCATTCGGATCATCCCCGGGGTGTCACTTGGATCAAGACTGATCACCTAATTATATTTCATGAGGATCCGTCCGGTAGTTTTTTCGAAATCCTGCTGACAGACAGACAGACAGACAAACCGAAAAAACGCTGCCTAAAAAAATACCTCTTCGGCGGAGGTAATAATCAAATATGATTCCGTATTTCATCGGCGTAGCTTTTGATTCCTTTCCTCAAACATATTTTTTCATCGCTCTGCTCTTATGTTAAACATGCCGGCAACTACCTACTTTTGCTAGTATATTCTGTGTACATTTTAACTGTGTTCTACCTTAATCATCTCTATAGCATGACATCAATCTCTTCAGCAGTGATCTGTTCATTTTGCCACATGACTAAGACTTTCTTATACACATTATTATAAGAACACAGTCTGTAGGCCTACGAGTAATCAGGCTCAAAATCGCTGAAACTTAAAACTAATCTTAAAATAACGCAAGATTCAAGCTTTATCAAGACTTTATTTCAGTTCTTACAGAAAAGGAAAACAAATGCGAGTTTCACGTCATATGTTTAGAAGTACATGTATCCGGTCTGGGAGTCATTCACACTAAAATGCACCTCAGTTGTTCTTCGCTGAGTAACTGTTGTCTGACAATGGCACTGAGAATTTCCGTTCTCAAGTAGGATTAGCTAAATATAAGAACAGCGCTGCCATCACCTTTAATGGTGCCATCACGATCCAACAAACACACAAAAGTAATAGTTTCTTCAACAAGATTTGATTTTGGTCTATTTTCGGGCACATTTACACGTGTGTCGCTTACGTATAATTTAAGAATAATCCTAAGTTGAAAATTGAAAAAAAAACAAGAAGAATATTCAGGCTCAGCAAAAAAAATCGGTATTCATATTAAAAATGTGTGTATAACCTATGGACACGAAAGCAAAAAATCAATACAAACCTTCCAAAAAAGAGCACTGACAAATACTGATGAAGCAACATCCGGGAAACGTATGTTGATGACGTTTCACCTGTTCCACAAGTGCCTAATGGGAGCATCCGTTGTTTCATGTCCAACTATTTGACGTCCACATTGTCCCCCATACAACAAATGACACTCCTGACTCAATTAAACCGTTCAATATACGTTCACTCGTAGAAAAGGAGGGGTAAAGGGTGAGGTTAGGTCTACACGAAAATGTAAACTCCCATACAAAGGAATTAAATTTCACGTGCACGTCTTCGCAATTGATATGAAAATTGTCTAGGTTTAGGAATCTAGACAAAAGTGTTTGTTCAATGCCTTTCACACTTTTACCCTCAATGTCTTGCTTGGGTCGTTCTCATTTGGTTGTTCAAAGAAGGGGAAATTGTTGGGTCTGAATTGCCTAAATGTCAATTGATCGATTAACTCAGACGGGGAAAATCATGTATTTCTGGAAAAGGAGAGTAGAGGAATGTACGACTGGCGTAAATTTATACCTAGGCCTTGGGACTGGCACAATGAAATATCGTAAACAAAACATTTCGACAGGGGAAGGTCATTTGATGTTATGCCAAAGGTATGGATCATCAATTTTTTCCCAATACAGGGATGATAAAATGGTTGCTAAATTTATGGTTTATGAAATTATTGTTCACAAAAGGAATTAGCACCTAAAATGAATACCGTGTCCGCGTGATACCCTTGTAACATCTCATTTCCACTCGGGCAACCACAATATAACTACCACTGTTAAAAGCAGTGTCGTCTGTCACAACACTAAAGTGTACTACTAAAGACCTGCAATCGAGAAACGACTTATATACACTTTGGATAACGATTCACCCTGACGGACTTAACTACCAACAACATCTAAATCAGCAACTGTTCACACTTTTCGTAGAAAACGTCTACGCCATCCTGAGACGGCCAGCCTTCACGCCGTTACAGTGAGACTCTATTCCTTTGCCTAGACAAAATATTTGTCTTCTCACTCCTATGTCCCTCGCTGAAGAGACGGTCTGCTTGCACGCCTTTACAAAGGCACTCTATACCTTGGCCAAGCCAAAATACTTGTATTCTCACTCTTTGTGCCTCCCTCCCGAGACGACCAGTCTGCATGCCCTTACAACCGAGCTTTATACCATGGCCCAGCCGAAATATTTGTCTTTTCGCTCCTTTCTCCCTTCCTCCTGAGACGACCACCTGGATGCCCTTACAATGGAACTTTATACCTTGGCCTAGCCAAAGTAGTTGTCCTCAAGACTCCTTGGTCCCTCCCTCCTGAGACGGCAAGCCTGCATGTCCTTACAATGGGGCTCTATAACTTGGCTTCGCCAAAATATTTGTCTTCTCACTCCTATGTCCCTCGCTGAAGAGACGGTCTGCTTGCACGCCTTTACAAAGGCACTCTATACCTTGGCCAAGCCAAAATACTTGTATTCTCACTCTTTGTGCCTCCCTCCCGAGACGACCAGTCTGCATGCCCTTACAACCGAGCTTTATACCATGGCCCAGCCGAAATATTTGTCTTTTCGCTCCTTTCTCCCTTCCTCCTGAGACGACCACCTGGATGCCCTTACAATGGAACTTTATACCTTGGCCTAGCCAAAGTAGTTGTCCTCAAGACTCCTTGGTCCCTCCCTCCTGAGACGGCAAGCCTGCATGTCCTTACAATGGGGCTCTATAACTTGGCTTCGCCAAAATATTTGTCTTCTCACTCCTGTGTCCCTCTCTCCTGAGACTGTCTACTTGTTTTTATAACATGCTTAACGAGAATGCTAAGATTTCTTTCATACTACTTAAAAACCACTCCATAAATTATTAAAGCCAGCAACATAGAATGGGCAACGCGGCGATTTGCAGATAATATTCTCACGCATCCACGACACGTGTAACTTATACGATGAAAGATGAGCTAACATGAAATGATTTGGGCATAGTCTACCTGCTCACTCGTTACTCTCAATAATGAATCAATCTAGTTTGTACCAAAAACTGGCATGTTTCTATATCCAAGAAGATAATCAGAAGTTCTATTGCGTGACACGTATGATACCTTTAACATGTCTCTCACTGATATCCACCTACAAGCTTATCTTCATGAACCACAAAAGGTTACTCAGGACAATTAATGCTTTCTCGTTTTTATGTAATTCCACAGCTGTGACAAAAACAAGCAACATATGCCAAAACAAATCATATCATTATGAGGATATTCGCAAGTAAAGTGACCTGTAACATTGTAAACAAAATAGGGGCGTAAGACTAAAAAGGATTACATGTTTCTTAAGCTTATGAAGTTTCCGACGAGTTTGTTGTTATCTACATCATGGGTAAAGTACACTAAAATGATAGGAATCGCTTAAGGTAAATACAGGGAACAGTACCTAGCAAAACAACATCTAAGCCAGGAGACCCCATACAACTGAAACTCAACGGCTTATAATCAAATTATTTGGATATCGAGTGCGACAAAAAACGCCTAGAAAACAAGACGTTGTAAATCAGTCAGACGACAAAATTTTTAAAAGTATCAGTTTAGAAATGATTTCTCGATGCTGTATTTGAAATATTTTATCTTCACGGGCATACACCGGAACACGGTGCCCTTTTACAGCTCGATACTCTTCCAAAACAGCCCTGGTGTCGTTGTCAAAATACCGAGATCAGACTCGTTCCCTTCCTAGCCTCGTCTTAATTCAATAGATAATAGCGAGAAGTAGGTGCTTCCAACTAGAAAACTATATTCTCTGTAAACTGGACAGAAAAAAAAGGTTTGTTTGCCTCAAAAGTGAAAATGGATTAGGTAAGGAATGAAACAATAAGCGCTTGTCGGTGCTTCTATATAACTGGGCAAATCCTTTAATACCATTCTAAGTTACCTTAAAATGATTTAAACAGGTAAGACAAAAAGCTAACCAAAATTTTCGGTATCCATTCTTAATACGCATATCTTAATTGTCTCTAGTAAACGACCACGTTGATTTAAAACCCTTTTTCTTATAAAATGTCCATTTTTTACTAACTAATATTAAGGAAAGTGGCATCAATAATTTGTCTTACACCGAAAACTAAAGAGCAGCAGGTAAAGGATTTTCTAACTTCATATTGCTATCTTTGTAAACAAACGCACAGACAGACAATACATTTTATCTTTTTCGAAGACGAGAAAAAAACTGGTTTGAGCTGATTGTTGTCATTGTTGTTTATTTTTGTTTCGTAAAAACAAATCAGAAACGTTTCGTAACATTTCTAATCTGATCGGTGATTTTCATTACTTTGCATCATTCCCACTGGAAACTCAGTTGAGTTCATTCAAGTGTTAGTTTGAAGTAAGTATAGTCAAGTGATTACCCTACTCAAACTTATTCTTGTCATTCTTGTCAAAATGTTCTTTCAGTGGACTGAGAAGGCTCAAAACATTTCTCAGATCAACCATGGAACAGAATCGGTTGAATCACCAGATGATTTTACATGTATACAAAGAGAAAACTGACACATTATCAGTCATATTGCAAATGAGTGTGAAAAGTTTGTGTCAAAAACGAAGCAAAGATTGTTACTGTTTACAAAATTCAAAGCTATGTGATATGTGTTGCGTTTTAGTGATATGAATATGTAGTCAAAACAACAGAATAAACCAATATATTGGTTATAAGTACATTCAAGAAAGATTTGAGTCAGTTGAAGAATCAGTTGCGGTTATAACTTTGCGCGAGTTTCGTTGACACAAACACCCTAGTTGCTGGGGCTTTGGCACCCCCCAGTTGCTGAACTATGTTCCCCCCCCATAGTTATTTGCCCATTACCTGCCTGGTTCTGCACCCAAAATGTTTGTACACCCCTTGTGGCAAAATAATTGCATTAGGCTGTCACAACAAGCCTAAAACATTTTTCAACGTTTCAAGTATTCCACCTCAACACAATTGGCATCACTAGCTCATGGAACACGCAGGAGGTGAATAGTAGAAAACAGAAATATCTTAAAAAGAAAATAAGTGAATACAATGTAAACGAAGTAGTTTGTCCTTACCGATTTGTCCTTTCTTTTGCTTTCTTTGTTTATATGTTGATCGTTCCCAACGAGGAAGCCATCTTTCTGGGTCGGGATCGACATCCGGGTTGTAATTTTTAGGTAGTTTTCCTGCACAGCAAATGGAAAACAGTGTCATTAGATATTAGGTCATGCGTATTGCATCTAGAAATAGTTGCAACAGTGCCAACCCAGATACTAAAGTATGACTTTTTTCACTAAATACACGCGGTTAACTAGTATCTTTAGCGACACGTGCACTTGTTGCCCGAACACAGTATTGCTATCCGCAATATCTTCAGGTTAGAAACTGCATGGGCCTTGGTAACTTCTTGCGATACAACTCGAGTGATGTATCACGATGTGGCCATGTCTAATTGTTCCTTACAGCTGGAGAACTGGATTGTAAGCCAATATTCATCAACCTTATTTCAGCTTAATCTAATTCTTTCATTAAAATCCATTTGAGATTTAAGTTTTATCATATTATGCAAATTGAATATATACATAGTGTGAAAAAAACCAACCCTTTTTCTTTTTCTTCCTTTTCTTTTTAATCATCGGTTCATTCCTATGGCAACACATAAAAATACGACTCATAATACAGGCAGACGATTTGTACATAATCTTACATTATCCTTACTGATTTTGATATTTCAGGGAAAGAGAGGGTCCCCCGATGAGTGTACACAGGGTTGTATTATAGAAAAGATAGTACAAGCATACCAACAGATCACGTAAGCCCAGAATCAGGGCCCCCATGTCTCCGTTGCCCCTATTTGTCCAATACAGATGGTCGAAGATTTTTAGTTCTTCGAGTTACTCTCAAGTCCCGAATATAGCAGTAACACGGGCAAAAACTTTACTCGATATAACTAATAGGAGGTCGGAATACTTTGGGGCGGAATTCACAATAAAAGGGGTTGATTCCTAATGAGAACATGGCGCATTACAGTTAACTTTTATATATGCATTTTTCGACATCTTGCATTATAATTTAGTAGAATGTGCTCCCTGTCTTTGCAACATAAATAAGTTTCTGGGCTGTTTTGATAATGTGTAAATGAAAGCAAAGGCAGCAGGCTGAAATATGTTCTCAAAATTGATAATAGGGGGGTTAGAATATAAATGCCTAAGGTGAAAAAAGGAAAAAATGTATAATCGGGGAGTGATGGATGGACTTTAATTTGGGACTCGGGAATAGAGTCAAATCGTGTAATAGTAAAACCAGGTATCGCACGATGAGCACCGAAATAAGGATAAATTGGGTGGCAATAGAAATTAAGTGACAATGATTAATCTACGCTGTACGCAGGTGGTGCGAGCCAACGTATGGAACCAGACTACAACCACAATTCCCTAAACAAAAGAAACCTTCACGTTTCACAAATCACATAAATGTCAATGCTCAGGCACTCCGCTACAAAACACGTGCATTGTCTGTGGAGAGGATTTTAAAGTAAGAGAAATCCAAACAGATTAGATTGATAATGCAAGCCTACGAGTCAGGTGAAGTAAATTTGCTTTACCTGTCTTCATTGTGATCCTCTGTTACTTTCTGTGCTTTCTTTGATAATCGTAAGCTACCAATTAAATGCGGCATTTCTAATGACTCTGCATTCACTTCTCGTGAATCAGAGATGCTACTCAGCGGAGGAAGAGATTGGCTATATCTGTACAAATGTTAAGACCAATTAACCCAAGACTAACCAAGGAAATCACAACAAAGTATCGAGGGCAGTGTACAACAAACGAAACATAGAAGGAAACACCAAGAATCGCGTTTGGAGGTACAACAGAGTGCAACAACTGTGCCGATAACCAACTTGTATAAAGATCAGCGTTGTTATTGCGGCCATTAGCTGGCGTTACTAGCCATTCTATTTATAATAATCATCCACACCGGTCCAAGATTCCTTCGACCATTCCTATACAGGTGTTCAGTTCAGTAGAAACGGTGTCAAAGACACTGCTCATAATAACAGAGTACTGTTTTTAACACAGCATCACGCAGTCTATCTGGAGCTGCCACAAATGGCGATAAATAGGTATCTTGTAAGCACAAAACACAATGCAATACTAAACGTCTTCGCCGTAAGTCACACAACCTACTAGACTAGTGGACGTTCGGCGTGGAATGACCCAAAACCCGTCGACCATTTTTGGTGAGTGCTCTAGCTTAGCCGAAACATGACGGGTCTGCAGAAAGCAGACATTAGTTCTAAGCTCTGCTGGCATAACGTTACTTCTGTTCATGCTAACTTTACTGTCCCGAGTCAACTAAATTGGCTCCATCATCTTAAACCTGATGTGAGCTGCTTCTATGATATCATCTCTCTACAATTTAACCATGAATACCTCTAGTGATGACTGACAACAAGGAAGAAGTGGGTCAATTTTCTACCATTTACTACAATTACAACAAAAACAAAGATATGTGGCAACCTTTTAATACGAAAGATGGATCGCAACTAGCCAACCATAAACAAGAAGGAAAAACGATAAAGAGAAAATGAAAAGACAAAACACTATTGAAAGTGAAAAAAGAAACTCTTTCTACTTACAGTGTCCTGGTTTTCTTGTTTCACTGTAGACAGACTCCTATACACTGGGAAAGAAGGGCGATCTACCTATGCCTGTCTGAAAAAGTTACAACATATCTATACTTTCCTTTCTGACGATTCATACACCGAAAAGCGTCACACAAAAAGGCTTTTAAGCATGTTTTTAACAAAATTTCGCAAATCTTCAAGGCGATCTTCAAGTTTTGTACCACAAAAAGACTGCTCTACGAAAACACGATCTCAAAACTGGAGTATAAGCTTTCATTACAACTGCCAAGAAGTCCCCTAGAACCGAGGCACACTTACATGTAATAAGAATTCTTTCCTACAAACACAGACCTTACAATTCGTTTGCTTACGTGATAAAAACACCTTGATAAAGCTTAGTACTACAAAGTTTCTAATAAGGATCACTACAAGTGGTGACAATTGACCTACTAAACACCTCTGAGAAACACACTGTGATCCACGACACATTACTTAAAATAACATGCGCAACAAAACTTGAATTGATTGCAAAAATTGAATTGATTGCAAAAGTTGAATTGACTGCAAAAACGGAACTGATTGCAAAAATTGAATTGATTGCAAAAATCGAATTAATTGCAAAAATTGACACTCAAAGAAATTGTAAAACGATCATATGAAAATTAGCGGATTTTAAACTCAAGGTAACCAATATGAAAAATTAACACCATGTGGAATTGGAGGAAAGGCGAACGCAAATGAATAGTGATCAGTAACAATATTTAATGCAATGTGGTGTTAAATTCGTTAATTGTCAAATCAACTAACATGAAAATTCAACAAAGGATTTAGAAAACCACATATTAATACGAAGATATACCTGAAACTGAAACACTCAGAGGTGATGAACCCTCAAGATTAATAGGTCAGCAACAAGTAAACGGTGACGACGACTACAAAATGGTCGAAGTCGTTTGATGAAGTAGTTAGTTATTGGTTTCATGTGGCTTTTTGCAATTTCTTTCTCTATTCATTTTTACTGAGCACAATTTTTCTAGCGATCGAGGGACTCATTCAGATGGTCCTTTGTGCCTCGACATCTAGGCTATCCTTTCTCCTGACTCTGATGTTTCGTCTTAAATGACCGTTGGTGTAAGGCCAAATTCATTCGGCTGCCAATTAAGACAATCACACATACAGGATCTACTAAATATGCTAGCTTTTATGCGAGAAAATATATCTGATGATCTCATTTCTGTGCCTGACGTAGATCACACGAGGGGTTAAATTTCTTTCCACACCATTTGGTGCATGGAGCGGCACCCATCTCTGTTTCCTTAGCCTTTGGGGCACACAGCTGTGTGCCAGGCTAGGGAGCATTATGTACCATTTGTCGAGTCCTTGGTGTGACCCGGTCGTGGATTCGAACCTACAACCTTCCGCAAGCAAAGCGAGCACTCGACCACTAACCCACTGCTGCGGTATACCATGGAACGTCCAAGTCAATGTTTCAAATAGCAGTAATACGTTATATCAATCTTATACGAGTTTATCGAACTAACTGAAGATAACTGAAGGTCAAATAATAAAGACCAATAGCATGGTTACAAAAAAAAGGCTGAACATAAAGTGAGATTGGCAAAAGAGATCTTAGTTGAAAGATTGATTTGAAGCTCTTGGAGGATACTCTTCGGCCTTTTTCTGATCCATCTGACAGTAGGCCATAATTATCCTGGCTAAAGTTTTGATATCGGATGGTTCTTCCCTAAGAAAGATGAGAGTGATGTGCGGTTAAGATTGATCCTCAAACCAACCTGGAAATTCAGTCCTCGCCAAATTGGAGTCCTGATAGGACTCGAAGACTTGATGGCAATCTTACTCGACGTTTAATGGGGTAAGATCAAACCAAGACGGTTTCAATTTAAAGTCACTTTAAACAGAGATAACAATCCTGGCAGCGCTGCAGCCATTTGCTGTTCCAAATATGAACATAAATACAAAGGCTACACAGTTTGTCAGAGCAAAATCAACTTGTTTGGTTAGAAAATGCGCTACTCCTGTTGGCCATTCACACTTAGTTTGCATCACTTCGAACAAAGCACCCTTTCCTTATACAAAAATATCAACAACAATTAGAGTAACATTGCTGGCAGATTTTTAAATTGCGACCAATCGAGGAGGAATTGAACAATTGTGTCATTATATTCTTATCAGCAATCAATGGTTAGTCAGATTGCATCTTCCTTCAGCATTCGTCATAACACCACGCCGTTAAGAACTTCTCGTAGAGAATTTTAAGCCATTAAAACGAGTCAAATGAAAAATGACAGAATTATCAGCTAACGATGTGACTCATACAGATTAGGGCACGTTTTTGCCAACAAGGAATCCATACTAATCGCCAAAAAATGACTGTAGTAACAAGGTTGCATTCTGGAGAGCTGATTAGAAACACAAATATATTTAACAGACGCTGCTGGAAGAACGACATTTAAAAGCAGTTTTCCATTAAATTTTTATGATACACCTAGATAATATCTCGTTTGAAGGACTCAAACCTTATAATAACGCCCAAAATTGTGCTAAAAATAAACGTTGCTATCAAACATGGGGCGTTGATATTGGCAAGACGATATTATCGCAGGAACTGCAAACCAGGTTACAATGATCATTAGCAGAAAAGAAAATAAGCAATTCTGCAGGTTAAGTGATAGGCGAGCTTCATTAGTCATTATTAGTTATGACTACCCATCATTATTTATGAGGGTCATAGTCAGGAAAAGAAAATGCTAGAGCTTTAAGAAAAGTTTTAAAGATTTCACGCAAAGCCAAGAAAATCTACTTCTGTAAATAAACTTGCTTGGCATGATATTGGAAATAAAAACTGAAGGTTAACGGGCCTTTCAAGAGGAGCAATGTACCCATCAACTTGAAAAATACAATCCAACTCTGCAGTGGACGGAATTTTCAACGAAGACTATTGCAGAAAGTTGTCGGCAACATGGCGTGACAAAACATCAAAAGCTGGAAATGCCTCAGCTTTGATATGTCAACCAGGTCGGCGACGATTGGGAACAAAATAACTCATGACAACAATGCCGATCTGTCGACAACGAATCAATTTTAGCGTATGACCAAGCCAATTGGGCATAATGTGACCAACAACATTTCCAATTCAGTTGAGTGCTAGCAAAATCTGATGTAGTGCATTTCCCATACTGTTTATCATTCATTGTCCAGATACCTGGGGCTGACAACCTCGGAAAAATTCCAAACCAAACAATAAAAAATTAGAAATTTCTTTGCTGTAGGTCATCTCCTCACATGTACCATCAGGGTTGTACATAAGAGCCGGCTTCTCTGTCAGGATTCGCCGGCTACTTTCATTGCTTGAAGAGTCAAGACATGTCGAGGAGATGATTGTTTATCAGGTCTAAACTACTTGGGCTCATGAGTTTCATGGTCCAAATGCCAAGAAATGCGCTTTCAGGTACTTAGTTTCAAAAATATTCCGCGGGAGCATGTCCCTGGGACCCCCTAGAAGAGATGGGCTAAGGCCCATCGTATGGATCATTCGGACCTGCAATCGTCCGGGTACATAAAACGTGACAGAAAACCCTGATCATAACATAGGGAATCCCTCAACATGAAGTTTCGGTGATCTTGTCTGCTACACTCAGTTTAGAACATGCCAAAATGCTCTTCAAGAGTTTTAGTGCTGCGTGAAACGATTTATCACATACCTGCCCCTCCGGGGTTCAACAATTTATGAAACAGCTGTTACCAAAGAAAAGTTGGTTGTACAGCATTAACCCAAGGTTGATTTTGTACAAAAATTATCTATAAAAACTATTACAAAGATAATTTTTTCCCCTTACCTCCTCAATTTTTCCAACACCTCTACTGCACTTTTACTTTTTCCGATTCTAAGTTTAAATGCAGCATTTTCCCTTAATATTGTAACAAGATGGCTACGGGGTACGCGACTCTAGATAATAAGACGAAGCAGAAAAATAAAAAACAGGAAAAGAACGCCGCAGAACTACAGATAATTGTTGTGGAAAGCTCAAGCAGATGATGTAAATTACGTAAAGATGTAAAGATCGTGATCAGGAAAAATTGTCAATTTAAAATGATAATCAGTACTCTTGTGTCTCATAAAAGAAGAACGAGGCAACGACGGAACAAGGACATGAAAAAAACAGAGCTAGGGCGAAGCATAAAAGGGAACGAAACAGAGCTAGGATGGGACAAAGACAAAGCAAGGATGGGACAAAAAGGGCGGCACAAGGATGGAGCTAGGACAATAAAACAACAGAGCTGGGATGAAGCAGAAACGGGAAAGAAACAGAGCTAGGATGGGACAAGGACAGAGCAAGGATGGGACAACGAAGAAACAAGCATGAGACAAGGATGAGAAAAAGACGGAGCAAGGACAGGACAACGACGGAGCAAGGATGGTACAGAATATGAAATGGACCGGGCAAGGGCGGAGCAAGTATGATTAAAGGACGGGGCAAGGATGATAAAAGGACGGAATAAAGACGGTGTAAGGATAAGAGCGAGACAAGGCCCGGGCAAGGACGAGAAAAGAACAGAGCTAGGACGGAGCAAGGACGGGAAAAAACCGAGGTAGGACGGCATAAGGGCAAAGCAAGAATAGCACAACGACGAAACAAGGATAGGACAAGAAACACAAAAGGACTTAGCAAGGACGGGATAAGGATAAGAAAAGGACCGAATTATAAATTGAGATCGTTGTCTGATAAATCTACGGAGTTCGTCCGACAAGGCCGTAGTGATGACAACGAGATCATAATTTGTATTTTGTTTACTTAATACTCCTTTTATTGCATTCAAATTGGCGTCACAAAGGCGACTTGTTAAAAACCTATAGCCGAGTGTTTTTATAAATATTGGGATTCAATGCCTATCAAACATTCATACAAAAACTATTCATGCTAGACCTTGTTTTGTCGAAGACTTCAGATTTAACGCGAATGCAATAAATTTGTTCATGAATATATTAAATCATCATCAGAAGAAGAAGAAATCAAATCGGAATCACTTGGACAGTGATTTTTTTCTTTATTCTATAGTTTCACAAACACGCAAAAATACAAAGAAAATATTAATGGAATCATAACATAGAAATTTCAATGAAGCAGGTGAAAAGAAAGATTTGAGTCTTACGCACAGAAATCACTATGTTGGGTTGAATAGGGCAAATTTCGATTTGTAAGAAATTTCATGATCTTCATCAGATAGTTACCAATTATACTACATCGTTAATTGCACGCAGGACTATAGTGAGCTGGCGATAAATATTTAAAGACATAAACCTTCGAATCGACCGAGAAAACCTACTGGAATATAATGATATAATTCGTCAAATCCCCGACATTTAAAAATAAACTGTGAATATCCAATTAAGCGGGAAAATTTTATTTCCTAACTAATCGTACTTGCTCTGGACAGTTCTGGACATTTTTGTTTACTTTAATCTACATTGGTTTATAAAAATCACCTGTTAAAATCAAACACTACACGCTAAAAATCGGCTTTATCTTTACTTTAGTACGCAATTATTTTACAGTATGGAGCCTCACAGTGCAATAAAACAGCGTGTTCTTGCAGCTCGCCTGATCAAACACGTCTGTCTTCAACAATCTAGGGATTTTTATCGAAACACCACGGATCACAATTTAAGGCCGGTTTCCATACAGCTGCATTTTTCTCTTGAGTGGAAAGAACGCAGAGCTTTTGTTTAGCGCATGCTTATCTTGATGAAAACCGCTGGGTCAGAAAATCACTATGCTCGCGAGCTGCTCTTGAGCTTGGCAGAAAAGTTGAACTCATTCTTTGTTTTACGGCGTTGTTTTTCTCTCTCGCGAGCTACAGGCAATCATGTGTGAGGAAAAGGTCAAAGTATTGACCTCAAACAAAGGCAATAACATGGGGAGGACAGGAAATGCTGCTGCCATTAACTGACGACATCAATGCCTTAATAAAAATACTGAAGCCGATTTCCAAACATTGGTTGCAAAAAAGTTAAAAGTAAACTTTCAAGAAAACGTACCCCCATGCTACTTAACTCATCCCAAATGAAACCACAAGTTTTTTTATGATTCGGCTAATTCTAAAGCAAGCTTGAAATAAAAAGTTGAGCATCTCCACTTGTTAGATACCAAAGACCAATCCATAAAAGCTCATTTGCAGCTGTTATACCGCGCACCATATCTGATCCTTAACTCAAATATTGTCCGACTTTCTTGGCAAAGCTTCTACACTTTCCTTTTTCTTGAGGCAATCCTTCTGTTTCATCTTTGACGTTGCAACAGCAGGATAGACAGAACATTAAGCATTCAACTCTGGAGAAATAACAACGTTTCTTTATGACATTTAATGTCGGCCATGTTTGTTACGGAATGTAGTTGCGACGAAATGTTCTTTAGCACAAAACGCCGTTCTATGCAAATTGTCTTAGGGCTAGAGAGCAAAAAGCTGGCAAGCCTTTTCCGCTCAAGAGAAAAATACAGCTGCATAGAAACCGGCCTTTACTTAAAAACTGTATGCTGGGATAACACAATGTTGATGAGTATACAGCCAAAAATTGAAGCAACGCAAAACTTAGCAATTGTAAATAGTTGGGAAAGTAAAGGAGTAACCTAGCAACTGTAAATAGCTCTTCCTTATACCGCAGCGCATACAAAGGAATATCCCGCCGGGCCCAATGCAAAAACCTTACCTCTAATGTGTACTAATACAACGTTGTCACAAATATAGCGATTTACCAACATAACAACTGTAACAACCTCATGGTACTGAGTGTCAGGTTACACATTACGTCTCCACGTAGGGTTGGCGGTAGTGTAGGAGTTAACCTTTGGGCAAGCTTTGGGGGTAAGCTTCATTGTCATAAGAGCAAAAGTAGGTTGCTTCAAAATAAAAGTGAGTTGCTTCCATCATGAAAATCCTAATACCTGAGATACAAGACTGGAACAAGGTCGTTACCTCCTATGCACTACCAAATATAAACTTTTAAAATTTAATAACTAAATAAATTTTGAATGAAACCTTATTAGCATTTTAAGAAGAAGAATGAAACAAACGCTTGGTTTATGTTGACCCCTCCACATATGAACAAGGGTAAGAATACAGAAAGAAAGGTATCACAAAACCAAAGACACAATACCTTGTTTTCTTCTGCAAACGTGACAGCATCATCCAATACTTTCATGGCAGTGTCCAAATCATTAAGGTGAAGGTAAATACTCACGAGATATGAAACCTAGGGTAAGGTAACAAGATAGACCACAATATGCAGGTCCATTTCAAATAAATACTTCAACAAACGTTTTGTGGTGCAAAATTTGAAAATAGCTTTGGAAATAAGGCTGCCATACATCTATACTTTCCTTTCTGAAGATTCATACTCTAAAGAGTACGACACGAAAATAGCTGTTCAGTACGGTTTTAGCGCAATGTTGCAAACTGTCAAGGCAATAATTCATGATAAGGGTGACATTTCTGAAAGACGTTGTATTAGCACATAATGGTGTTTACTTCCCTTTAAAGGCCAACGAGCCGATAGCGCAAAACGGTAACTTGGGATCTACTTTGAAAACATCCGTGGACGAACACAAGAATACGAAAATTTTTTAGAAGCTATAAGCGGCAAGTATTGTTGTCAAATATTGATATATGGCATTATATAACTCGTACCCTATTGACCTCACGGTGAACATCTTACCTATCCAGACGTGTCGAGCTCGGGATCTGGGGCGATAAACAACACGGACTCTTGTCGGTTTCAAAATTTTAAGACATGGACGAAACCAAAGTCAAATTTTTGAAACTACTGAAATTATGTGGCAGCATGAGCATAAGCATAGTCACTAACAATACAAAGCTAAAATAAGACTTAAAAATACATGATAAGCTTTCATGTTTGTAAACTGGTTAATAATGTCTATAAAATCAATAAAATCAAAAATAAACAATAGAATAAACTTGGCAAACAAACAAGTAGTTAAATGATTCATGTAGGAGTGTCCAACAAGCGTCTTGGTTAAAACTGTATAGCATTATCACAAACTTTCACGGTCCCGTTATCAAGGCCCAGGGCCAGGGAACTTACCTTCGTTCCCCCCACCCTCTTGACAGTACTGTGTGTACCATCTTACCGTTTTCAAATGCGGTTGTGCAGGATGTTTCAAATAAAGGCGATTGAATCACAAAGTGTAATTGATTCAACTATTATGTTTATAATTACTTTGAACTTAAGCAACGCTTTCTGCCACCTCGAGTTTCCAGGACGTTTGCCAAGATTAGTTAACGTACATGAAGCGTTGGCAATTTTTAATGCAGTCACTTTTTCAACGTTCATTTCGAAAACCATAAGACGGATGAGATCAACACTGTGATCACACTACAATGTAAAAATTGCCCTGACATCTACACTGGAGTGATGCAACGATCTTTAAGGCAGAGACAATAACAACACCGGTGAGCTGTTGAACGTGTTGACAACAAATGCCATAAAATAGCTAAAAACTAACAGAAAACTGATCACATACTTGAAAAAACAAGGCATTCATAGATAAAAAGTCACAACTAGAAAAATAAAAACAATTAACTCCCTACAGCAAGCACACAAATATGATATCAAAGACTCTTCTAGACATATGGCTGTCAGCAAAACAAACAAGGCTCATCTCAGGACGTCAGGATCCTTGTCACCACTAAGTCCACCTGGCCATGGAAAAATAATCTCTCGACACGTATCTAAAAAAAAGCTTACGACTTATCTCATGTTAGACTTCCTCATTTATGATTTCAAATGAGGTTGCTAAAGCCAAGGATTTTGAAAAAATGTGCTACATGATAAGATAGATCAACAAAAAAACTCGGGAAAACGAAAGGTCGAATTATTAATATGCAAAATTACGTCTACGGCAACTACAACCATACCATTCCTGGTGTATGTTGAGCTGTTTCTATGTCATGAAGAACACTCCCAGCATCTTTAAATTTTCCTGACAGGGAAAAGACAACAATTAGTTATTAGTCTTTCTTGTAATTCTTTTAAAAAATCCGAAAACTTGAACGTGATCACAAGTTCGGATTTTGGACATAACTAGAAAATTTCTTTAAAATCTGTTCATAACTTCTTGTGTTAAAATACTGAAGCAATTGATAAGCCAGGCGGAAAACTTATTCTTCTAATAAATATTAGAACCAGGCTGATAATATTCAAAGAATGAGAGATAATTTTAACTAATAAACCTTCACGTATTGGGGACTATCGATAACTTGTCTTCGGTAAACAATAAATATTGTGGACGGAGGATTTCCAAATGTCCGATTGTACACAGAATTTACAGTTACTAAAAGTTACCAAGAAAAACAATTCGCTACTCCCAAAACATTAATTGAAGCGTGTACAGAAGAGAAATATTTTCAGAATAACTAAAAACTTTGCTTTTACCTTTGGTCAAATACAATTGAGCCAAAGCCAAGTTAAATTCAGTTGATGCATCCTCATTTGCAGCAAGATTCTAAAAACATTTAGATAATTGAGCAAATTTTTCTTAAATCGTAAAAGTTACGGCTCTTCTGATTATTCTGGGAATGAACGGGGAATAAAATTAAATATCATAATGACTGGGTGCGAAAGCGACAAAAGTGGCGATTATAAGATAAGGATTTTGTTAGTCGTGTAAAATAACACTTACCATAAACAATGAAGACAAATACTATTATCAAGATAGATAAAGAACAGAAATACATTGATGCTATGAGGTTGGATAATCAAGAGATATACAGTTATCATTATAACTAATGAAGATAAATACTGGCATCCAGATAGTGATACGCAGCGTTTTTATCAAGGCAGATAGTGAACAGAAATACATTAATCACGATAACCAAGGAAGAAAAATACTGTTAGGAAGGTATACATCGGAAGAGAATAATGCTATCAGCGTATACATCCAAAAAGAATAATGTTATCAAGGCATATATCGTAAAAGAAAAATATTCTCAACGTATACATCGAAAAAGAATAATGTTATCAAGGTACACTCATAAAGAGGAATACAGTCATCATAATAACCAAAGCAAGGGGATACCATTGTTATGACAGAAAATGACAAGGAATACTGTTAAGAAGCTAGATATCGATAATAAATACTGTTATCACGATAGATGATGCAGATAAAACGATTATCAAAGTTTACAACAAGGAGGAACAGGATTATAAAATCAGACGATGTGGAATAAAAAAAAATCAAGATGGATGCGATCATCAAGATAGTCTAAAAGGAAGAATATTGCTTATAAAAGTCCATAACAAGGCGGAATAAAGTCAAGGAACCCAAGAAAAGGAATACCGTTATCAAGGGACGTTATGAAGAGAACTATCGTTTTCAATACTTTCTTAACATAAAATAGGAAATATTAGCAAAGAACAAAAACCAAACTCAATAGAACCCAACCCAGGCATAAAAGGTAAAGATTGAAAGATTAAGGCTAAAACACAACCAAGTTGTCAATACGCTTTCCTTATAAGGTTCGGCAATTATAAGTACAGCTTGGAATCGCCAAGAATACTTGTTTTATTCTCATGTTATTCAAATGAGCACAAACGTCACCATCAGGCAGGATTTCGTATCATCAAAGCTTTGATAGCAATCACAGCGATGTATGCCTTTTAACCGAACATGGTCAAACGCGCTCGCTACGTAGTAGTTCAAATTTTTTAACAGCTAACGTGTTTATGAAAAATTCCGGTTTTAATGTTTTAATGCTGTGATCAGAATTTGTCTCACTTGAATATTTGTATCAAGGTTATTGATCAATTGTTGACGAGTCCTGCTACTTTTTCGTTGTTATCAAAAATTTAAAACAAGCGATTTCACGACTGTAGGCGCACGTATCAAAATGGACATAACAAAGTGGACTTGAGCTCTTCCTTGAAATATTTTATTATGAGTTAACGGAACATCACATTTGGTAAACACTAATGAAATTTTCGAAGCAACTACCTTAACGATTCCAAAAGAAAACTACCATAAAAAAAGAAAAGATGACATGGCTTGAAACGATCTGGCACGTTCTTCGACATAAATACTCGATCGACCGAATTTCACCTTTTCGAGCACATATCTTGGCGTCATTGAAATACGTCATGGTAACTGGGTATTTCACAGGATTTCCTTGCTAATTTGAGTATTTGAAGATATCATTACCAAAAATTTCAATATGATCTAGAATCTACGGTTTGATCCAGATTATCACCAAAAAAGAATAAGCTTGAGCCAGTCAGAATACCAACATCCTGTAAAAAGTACAGCATGCATCATTCAAAAATATTTTTAGTCATTTTACTAACAGACGGATAGATCGACAGGCAAACTGATATGCGCCGGTAAAAACATAACGTCCTTGGCGTTAGTAATTAACTCCTTTTCGTCATTGGCATGCCAGAATGGTCTAAGTCTATCTTACTACAAAAAATAAGACTATAATCTCTACATTACAACGTACAATTCTACCTCGACTGTGACGTTACGTAGTGGTACTAATAAATCCGGTAAAAATACAAAATATAGGAATTGTAGTGCATATATAATATGGAATACATTAGCTTGAAGCTTTAAGTCTCATTTGAAAAGAAGTACCATACACTCGAATTTTGGGCGTAAAAATAGCCATAACGTAGCCCCTGTAGGTCTAAAAGTCGCGAATGAATAGTTTTCTCCTTTGACAAGGCGGTAAAGTTACACTTTTCATCTCTCCTTAGTTTTACACTAGCCTCATGGAATTTCATTGCCAGTAAATTGAATTTAGACAATTTACTGGAATGCCTTATCTCTTCACATGACAAGTAGATCCGCAACCTTGATCATGCCATGAATAAAGTAACTATAGATAAGCAAAGATACCTTTAAGATTTCAATAGCCTGATCACTGTGCTTGTCACGTATCAGAAGAGCTGCCTCAATAAGTGCTGCCTTTTCTGGAACACCGTACGTATCCTTAAGCTGAGCAAGGCTCTTCTTGCATGCGTCTGCCTGCACAAAATACACGTGTTTATAATTAATTGGAGTTACGTCATACATTTACGACAAGCAAAACAATAATAAATTCTTCGTATGTCCGTATAATTAAAAGGCAATTTTGAGTAAATTGCGCTCTCGTTGCGCAACTTGTAAGTGTTCTTTCGTATTTGATTGTTACTTCACAAGCGGATTTAATCCAATCTTGTTCTTTCAATAGGACAATGTCACATACGAGAGCGCTTTAGATATGTCTATCTGCCATTCTGTCTGTCCGTATGTTTGCCATTACTGTTACCATAGGAGAGAATGTAAGTGCGAAACTGAACATGGTCGCTGAAAATGAAAGCAATAAAAACGTATCGTAAGACAATGGTGGTTCATTTCGCTTAGCTGAGAACGCGTACTGTTGCTCGTAAAAAGCCCCGTATTAAGGATATGAACGATGCTTTGACGAAAGGGGTCTGGGAGTTCTCTTAGTGGGGGGGCGCCATTCCTTGAAAAGGTCCCCCTCCATATGTGTTAAGCTGGATGTTAACTTCTAGTAAGTATCAAAAGATAAGGTGAAGTCTCAAAAAGGAAATCTTAGCCAGCATCTGCGTAATCAGGAATTGTCGGATCAAAATCCAGGCTGTCAGATGATCGCTTCCTACTTGAAGTTCCAAACAAAACTACCTCCAGGCCGTGAAAATAGACAAAAGAAATTAAGTCAAACGCATTTTCCGGCAAAGGAAAGCATTGGGTATCACCAATGATAAATTTTTATGTACTATCCACTCAGAGCAATAACACTGTAGATCATACAACTGCGTACTATGACAAAGCATCAACTGACTGGGACCATGAGTAATGAATAGCAAAGAAAGGTATCGATCTAATTATGGCATTGATGGACGTGCACAAAATAAAAGTAATCAAAAAATAAAGCTAAAATACAGTATTGTTTAACTTACTTGATTAATGTACATATTCAGTAATGTTTTATTAATTTCCAATGCTTTCAGTTGCACTTTTGTGAGCTTAGTACTCAAACCATCTGCTGTTAAGGCTTTTAGCCTCTTCTTGGAGTCAAAAACATCCTTATCCTAAAAATCAAAGGTAAAATTGTTCACATCAACTCCACAATTTGGGAGCCATTGGCAAAGACTTAACGAGTGATTGGTTTTGCTGTACTATGATTAATACAATGATTATCAAAAGGAAGAGACCCTTGTACACTTAATCCCAAATGGTGATTCTAAAGTCCCAGTTATATGAATCAGCGTGACTTTTAAACATTCAAGAAAACGGACGCAAAAAACAGTAATGCAGCATTTGAACTAAACGAAAAAACCCGATGGTTGTGTCATTTTTACCATAATAACTCCTATCAGCAAGTCCTATGAACACGGAATTCGTTTTTCCACCAGCCAGTTAAGCTATAAAATTAAGAACAAGTACAACTTCAAGACAGTCCCTCAGGGAGGGGTGTGGGGGTAGGGTGTGCGTTGTATCCTACTAGTACACATCCTGTTCATTGAACGGACACCAACGAACGATTTTTTTTAATTTCAAACTATTTTGATCGTTTTTGCCTTAAGCGTGGCCTAAATCGAAGTTGCATGTTACCCAGACTCCATTATGAACAATTCATTGGCAGAGAAAGTCTAAAAGATAAAGTCAACCAAATAGCATGAAACAAAAAAGCATTGTTTACGTTGCCAACATATTATACAGGCGAATACTTCACAAATATTTAAGCATTTGTTTCGTTTCAGTTCAACGAGTTACTGTCATGATTTACACAAGATAAAGAGTAATAATTTACGAAAGCTTTATAAAGTGTTGTGGAAGCTTAGCTACTTAAAATATCAAAGACGGATAATACGTGTAAACCATATTATAATAAAAAGATCGCGTAAACAAGGAGATTAGTGTTCTCGAACAGAAAAGATCATGTGCCAGATTTCGGACAAATCCTCTATCGTGCTATTCACCAATGACGTCAAATGAAAAGCACGTGTTAAACAGAATAACTAGTAGTTGTTTTTTCTATTTATTTTCCATAAACCAGCAGCAAAACATCCCATAGCTTACCTTATTTATAGTAATCACATTATTAGAAACCACAGCAGAAAGTGCCACGTCGTTTGGCCTAATCAAATACAAGAAGATGACCTCGTTTCACAAAATAAAGGACACTTAAAAATAAAATGTGAAAGAGTGATAAGTGCTCATTATAAGATTAAAAATGGGAATTGAACATCCAATGCCTTGCAAGATTGCTTTAGCCATAAGGACTGTGATATTTCAAGGCCTTATCTTGTGCAACGGACGTTTCCAAAATATCAAATGGCATATCACTTCCAAATTAAGACTTTATGAAAGCATAAACATAAAATGCCGTAAAATTATACCACTATCATACGGTCAGAAAGATCAATGCATCTTTGTGATCTCGTGATCAATCACCACAACAACAGAACATTCCATGCTGACAATAAAACGTAACAGTTTATCATCAGATGCCAAATTTGCTAATTTTTTTACCCTACAAATATATTCATTGGCTTACGGAAACACTAAGACAAAATCTGTGTCACAGCAGACAAGACGAATTCAATTCAAATTTCGTATGAGAGACTTTGATTTTGCTAGTATACTAATAGTTTCGTGATTAGCTGAAGTCTACTTATCACTATCGTGTCGTTACTAAAACTGGCTTTGATAGACAGACTTTTGGCTTGAGTTAGTATTTGTGGCCATATTAGAAAGACTGAGCCCACCAGTACTGCTGCCCTTAAAAGTACTAAGGGCTTCTATAATAAAAGAGACGTTAATAGTCTCTTTGGCCTCTTTGATAGTACAAGAGACATCGCCAATCCTATTGGTTGGACAGTACAGGACACAAGACCAGTCCAATTAGTTGCTGTGACAGTAAAAAAAACCTGATTAGTCCAACTGGCTTCGACAGTATAAAGGACCTCCAAGATCTACTGGATTCGACAGTACAGGAAAGATGGCCAATTCTGACACCTGATTCGACAGTGCAAGAGACCTCAATAGTCCTACAGACCTTGAAAATACAGGATATTTCACTAGCCAACTAACTTTGACAGTACAAGAGACTTCACTAGTCCCACTGACTTTGACAGTACAAGAGACTTCACTAGTCCTCCTGCCTTTGACAGTACAGAACAGTTCACTAGTCCTACTGATTTGGACAGCACAGGATACCTCACTAGTCCTACTGACCTTGGGAATACAGGGTATTTCACTAGTCCTACTAACTTTGACAGTACAAGAGACTTCACTAGTCCTACTGACTTTTGACAGTACAGGATAGTTCACTAGTCCCCCTGCCTTTTACAGTAGAAAAGACTTCGCTAGTTCTACTGGCTTCGACACTATAGGATACTCGCTAGTTCTAGTGGCTTCGACACTAAAGGACACAAGACAAGTACTATTAGTTGCTGTGACAGCAAAAGAAACCTCATTAGTCCTACTGGCTTCGACAGTACATGATACATCACTTGTCCTACCGACTTGGACAGTATAAAGGACCTCGGAAGATCTACTGGATTCGACAGTACAGGAGACATAGCCAATTCTATTACCTGCTTCGACAGTAAGACAGCCCAAGCTACTGCCACTGGCTTCGACAGTGCAAGAGACCTAACCAGTCCTACTGACTTTGAGAATACAGGATATTTCACTACTCCTACAAAATTTGACAGTAAATGATACCTCACTAGTCCTACTCACTTTGACAGTAAATGATACTTCACTAATCCTACTGAATTTGACAGTAAATGATACCTAACTAGCTCTACCGACTTTGACAGTACAGGATACGTCACTAGTCTTACGGACTTTGACAATACAAAGGAGCATGGAAGATCTACTGGCTTCGACAGTATAGGAGACATGGCCAATTCTATTAGCTGCCTTGACAGTAAGAGAGCCGTCGCTACCGCCACTGGCTTCGACAGTGCAAGAGATCTCACTAGTCCAACTGACTTTCACAGTATGGAATACCTCGCTAGTCCTACGGACTTTGACTGTACACGATACGTCACTAGTCTTACGGACTTTGACATTACAGGACACCTCACTAGTCCTACAGACTTTGACAGTACACGATACCTCACTAGTTCCCTGGCTTTTGACAGTAGAAGAGACTTCGGTAGTTCTACTGCCTTCGACACTAATGGATACATGGCCAGTTCTATTGGCTGCTTTGACAGTAAAAGAGACATCGCAACTGCTACTGACTTTGAGAGTACAGGCTTCCTCACTTATCCTACCGACTTGGACAGTATAAAGGACCTCTGAAAATCCACTGCCTTCGACACTAAAGGATACATGGCCAGTTCTGTTAGCTGCTTTGACAGTAAAAGAGATATCGCAACTGCTACTGACTTTGACAATACAGGATTCCTCACTTGTCCTAACGACTTAGACAGTATAAAGGACCTGGGAAGATCTACTGGATTCGACAGTACAGGAGACATAGCCAATTCTACTACCTGCTTCGAGAGTAAGACAGACCACGCTACTGCCACTGGCTTCGACAGTGCAAGAGTCATCACTAGTCCTACTGACTTTGAAAATACAGGATATTTCACTAGTTCTACTGACTTTGACAGTACAGGATACTTCGCTAGTCCTACTGGCTCTGACAGAACAGGATATCTCACTACTCCTACTGGCTTCAACAGTACAAGAGACCTCACTACTCATACTCACTTTAACAGTATAGGATACCTCACTACTCCGAATAGCTTCGACATAATACTTTATTAATGTCATTGGCTTAGCATAATACTGCAAAAGGAGAAACGTTATTAAGACGACTACTTAATCTTGGAACCCAGGTTTCATGACTGTAAACCCTGATGCCTTTCTCAGTGACCATAAGAGCTCTATAGGAAAGGTCGACATACTCTTCGTTATTGACCTCGTTAGTACTACTAATAGAATTATTAAGAAGTTATCAGATACTACTAAGATGACAGGGGTAGTGACGTACTTGCGTTTTAATATTTGGGAATAGATCTGGCTTGCTGCGTCATGGTTGCCATTCAGCTGAAGGATATATGCTCGCTGAGCTCTACAAAAGAAAAAAAATACGTCAAAAGCAGAAGACGAGCATGACAAATCTTAAACAGGAGATTGTATTATAAACTTCTTTTGTTCCATCCTACAATCTTTTTGTGGTACAAATCTTGAAAATCGCTTAATCGCAAATCTGCGACATAGCGCTTAAAACATGTTTAATACCTTTTTTCGTCAAACACGCTTTAGAGTATGAATCGTCAGAAAGGAGTATGTATATGGCCACGTTTTTAAAAGAAGCATGGGTCAAAAGTAGCAAATGACTAACAATAAAGAAAAAAAGACAAAGAGAAACTAAAACAACAAAGCATTATTGGAAGAGTCCAAGTGAAAAAATGGAGTCTTTCTGCCTGCAGAGTACTGGTTTTTTTGTTTTAATGTAGACAGACTCCAATACAGTGAGGCAGAGGGATGATCGTGCTATGCAAATAATCCGAATATTGATGTCCTAATACATTTTCACCCATTTTGAATTTACTACAAAATGTTCGTTTTTCACTTGGACTCTTCGAATAATTCTGGGTTTTTCATTTTCCTTCTGTCTTTGTCCTCTGTTGTTAATGATTGGCTGGTTTGGATCCATGTTTCGTATAAAAAGGTTACCATATATCCATACTTTCCTTTCTGACGATTCATACTCCAAAGCGTGTCAGAAGGAAAAGCTTTTAAAAATGTTTTTAGCGGAATATCGCAAATTTTTATACAGAGTCTATCTTACTTTAGGTCACAGCTCAACAGGAAAACTAGAGAGGAGAAATACTACAGATACGGAGACACTCTCTCTCTTTGGACAGTCACATTGTAACCATCAAATATGTTTGTCTTAGATTGGTACTATAAGCTTTAATAGGTTGGAATGAGTTATCGGTCTATCGCATAAGTATTGAAGACTACCGAATAATCGTCCCCTCCCAATTATAAATTTTTTGAGTTTTTCCGATCCCCCGTTCTTATTCAAAGCTCCCTATTGTTAAAGTTAGAGAATCTGAAAGTCAAGAAATAAAAAATTTTGAAATATTAAACTTTTGATTTCCCAAAACACCCATGATCATAACAAAGTGTATTTACTTCAGTACCTTTTTCCGGAAAAGAAAACATTTCAATGGAAACCGCGTACAGAAGTGCAAGCAAACGTGTTCGTCTGACAAATTTACCTGACCAATCTGTGCTTTCTATTTTCAATCCCGCCTTATTTTCCACCTCATCCCTACTTTATTTCAACCCCTATTATTAATTTTCCAAAAATTTTCTTTCCCCTTATTATTACCACCATCCCCGATAATTCGATAATCTAGAGCAGAAATGGAATGCCCTTTCCTATTATTAATGTTCCAAAAGGTTCCCATCCCCCGATAATTTACACGGTTGCCAAAGTTTAAAACGCATCTTGCACTTATCATTTACAATGCTAATAGAGTTCCATAGGTTTTTCAGTCCGCTAAGAAACACATTTTGTAACATAAATTATAAATACATTGTAATATATTACA
>JANTCA010004400.1:0-10244 GCA_024741275.1 Chironex yamaguchii
ATTATCAAATCCTACCTCAAAAACACTGAAATAAACAAGGTTTGTCACATTAAAAATGACTCAGGTAAAACATGATGCAACTTATGCTAACTTCCCTATCAATGATGTTGTTTTGCCTAACTCTGTAGAAACATAACTGAGCTTGTAGTGTTTTAATAATGCCACTATAGAATATGAATACAACAATCATATAACTGTGTAAAACATTAAGTGTTGTCTTCAAGGTACTAAACCCAACACAATACATGTAAGCCTGGTTCACACTAGGGGTATAAGTGCATTTAAGTACAGTTATGCTTGTATATTTTACTTAAATGCCAAGCTGGAACAGTCAATTTGCTTAACTTTGACAAGATAAACACACAAACTCTGGAAAAAGATAACATGCATACCAAAATATTTTGTTCTGCACATTTAAACATGAGACACAGAGGAATTTGAGATATGATCATGTTCAATGTGATTAACAAGTACTTAAAATGCAAATATGGCACTGTTTCCTTGGCAACCCAGTAACAGATGATCTTGCATACCTTCTAGCAATATCTTTTTCAATTGCGAATGGTAAGTTTTAAACCAGTAGGTACTTGTAAAAATGGCTAAATCTCTCTCCTTTTAAATCTTTATATTTTATTTATCATCAAATTTTGAAGTCTTTGCAAACATGAAAGTTTAATCAAAAGGGGGAGTCTTTCTCACAACAACCCAAGGCCCATTTATACTTCCCTATGATCAACAAGAAAATATGCAAAATAGATCAAAATTTCAAATTTCAACTTCTAGCTAAACAAACTTAAATGCACTTAAATTGTCAGAGGGAACCAGGAAGAAAAAAGTGTTAAATTAAATGAGTTTATCTTGTCACTGGTCATTGTGATTAGGCATTTAAGTTAAACCTGTCAGATTAACACAATTAATGCACTAAGCTCCAATGTAAATTTCACATGTGACATAAAAGAGGGGTTCTCAAACGAGATTACATATCACAGGAGGTTACAAAAGGTATACACCAAAGGCAAAACTCCCTATAAGCGGCCATGAAAACAGTTTATCATTACAGAAAACCACAACAAATACTATGCAGCACACAGTGAATCCCAATATCTTTAACAGGACCATCACAAAAGCAACAATAAAGCAGTGTTGTCTGAAGTGCGTCATGGGATCGCCTGATCAGAAAGTTCACGCAAGATTTGTGATGCATGTTTTTGTATTAAGCAATACACTTTAAGATGGGTCCATATGACGTAAAAGTATCGTACGATAATCAAATGATTCCACACCCTGTAATTATGTATTTAATAATTAAGTTTCCTTTTAATAAATCAGTTGCAAGCTGAAGCTACTTGTGAAGTCTGTCGCCTTATTCTGCGCAACTCAATATTGTCAAGGGGTGGTCCATGTCCATGGACCCAAACAAGCAAAAACATAATTTGCAGTACCATAGCACACAAATCTCAAATTGCAACAAAAGTTTCAGTTTTTCTATCAATAGCTACTGTATTGGCACTTTCTATCTATAGCTACTGCATTGGCATACTCAGTCCAGAGTAGCTTTAAGGGTCCTGAAGGACTTCAAATGATTCAGGGTACTTCCCTTATCAGGCAGAGCTTAGGGAGCAACTGGACCTAAGGACAAATCCACTGGCAATTAGGGGGGAAGAGCCCCAGGGCATCTGCAATCCACTTCAACTGATAGGGTCCACGGAGCCCAACAGACCCACGATAATTCATTTTATTTATAATAAAAATTTATATAATTTATACTATATCTCCAATATAGTGAGAGTGGGAAACATTAAATAGGAGCACACACGTGCATATCCATTTGCCTGGGACATTGCACTGGCACTGGAACCTACCATACTGATGTGGGGTAATATCCAGTAGAAGAATCAAGACAGCAACTGAGACACACTGCTTTCAACAGCTGGAAGGAGGTTGTAAAGAAGGTAACTTGAATTCTACAGAGTGGGGAGTTGTCCTAAATCATGGACCACAGCACACCTGACAGCTTTAAACACAACCAGAGTTGCACATGAGATCTAACACAGCGGGAAATCCATACACATAAATTTGAAATGCCTATAGCATGTGACAAAATGGGAACATTCAGGGACCAAACTAAAAGCCCACCAATATTCAATGGCTCCTAAGGGTCCCACAATAACACAGCCCATAATGACTATGTATCAGTGGCAGCTGGTGGTAATTTGGTTAAGTGGGGTGATATCTCCGATAGACTTTCAAACGTTAAACCCGGGTCTGGAGCTGAGACCCCCCAAAAATGTGGGTGTTATCTGTGCACCTTTAGTCCCCTTGCAAGGGATAAATTAATGCACTGTGGTAATGATTTGTGGCATAATATCCTTGATAAACAAAATTTACTAGATCATTGTGATACCAATATGGCTTGATACCAATATGGCTTGATACCAATATGGCTTGTTACTGTTATTTCTCGAGACAACAGGCAGATTCAATTTTGCCCCTAAAAATGAGGGAGAATCGTCTGATGTTGCCAACAGTCAGTATGAACTATGCATGCCCAGATGCCAAAATATCGTGCAAATTTTATCTTGCCCATGCTGTTCACGGTCAAACACTACAGAAAAAGTAGAATGCAACCCTGTGGTCTACTTCAAGCCAACCATCAGATAACTTTGGACATGTGTTGCCAGTTGACACTGCAGAGAAAGGCATTGGGAAATCACCGAAAGTCGTTCCTGAATATGACTAGGAGTGACAAAATTTGTCAAGTCTGAAAATAATTGGATAAGGAGGAACTCCTCTACTTTTGAATGGTGGAGCAATGCCCATGGTGCCACACCACCAACCCACCCAGGCAACAGCCGCCACTATGTATGGAAGCATTTTCTCACCAGGCCATTACATGGGCATGGTGGTAGCTAGTATATATAACACGTATATCTTAATACATCTGATGCTAAACGCGCAGGCGTTCAATATACATGAAGAATATTTACATTTCGATATACTCTGCAACGCCATGTTTGTGGTTACCGCTAATTTTCTTCACCGACTGTGTCAGCACCTTCGTGCTACCTACCATATATGCAAAGTGATGAAAGTATCAAATGACGTCAAAACGTATGTTTGTTTACGATTCCGCAACTTTCAGCCCCTTAATCCAATAAGCAATGACGGCATTGCCAAATAATCAGTTTGTTGACAACATGTCAACGTAATTACCACCATTGTACTAAATCAATTTTTTCATGCTCCGGAAATGCAGTTGCTGGCCGAAATTCTTCTTAAGTTTTTCAATAATTAACACGATTTATCTTCGTGTGAGACCCAAACAAGTTTGCCAGCTCCTGGCATGGTCCTGAGGTGTGTTTTGTATTATTTTAGTTCATGCCAAAGAGATCAACAACGAATTGTGGAGACAAAACAGCTGGTCAACCCTCAGACAATAATGCATGCAGATATTGAATTCGCTGTCAATTAAAAATCGAGTACTCGATTTCGTGCTTTCAAGTCACATAAATCCATCTTTTAAGTCTATCTTTGTTAAATCCTGGGGCCAATATAGCCGAGCAAAAACGGCTTGGGCAAACAAAATTTGATCGTTTTCATTAAGAATAAGTTACTCCACCCCTTACATGGAAATACCACGGATTTTCATCTTCACGGGTAAGCTCCGCAACAAATTAATAATGAAAACCATGAAGGTGTTTTATAAAATAACTAGCAATGACCACCTGACATTCAACACGTCGCATAAAAACACTGAAATGATCTATTTTCACGTCCGCTTTCACTACAGGAAACCTCAAGTTGACCTTGCGCTCAAAAATAGCCAGGCAGATTTTTGAAATGATAGTAATTTAGTAAATCGAAGTGTAATATCAGCAATACTCAAAGTGACAACACACTGTGAAATATCGGTGTAAAACGAACAAATGATCGGATAACAACGGTGTGTTGAAATTATCAGCAATGAGACCCATTCGGCTTGGCGACCGTGGCTCATTTGCCCATTGACATTGTTTTACACATATTAGACAAGGGAATCGAACATACCACGTTACAACAAATACTCCGATCATCTGGGCAAAGTTTCGGAGTATCCTACAGAGTGATGGGGGCATAACTTTTGAAATTGAGGATATTCCATGAGAACTTGTCGATGACCATGAAATCTGAGCTGAGGCCAATCAGTGCGTACCAATTGTTATAAATACAACAGGGTTGCGTAAGTGTTGCTCGAATTACTCAAACATCCACAGTCTCAAAATTTTCTAATTAACCCTATCATATGTAGCACGCACGTTGATTTTAAAACATTTTTAACAACGATTGCTAAATCTCGAGGTAATGTATAATATACGCTCTCTTGGTCCACCCCCTTACCCCTGCGCCACATAAAATGATTGGAGGTGACATTCAATTCCGTGTATATCATAACTGCTTAATCAGGTAAGAAAACCACATCCTTTTAAAAATCCACACACAGAGCTGATGCCTGTAGCGAATTGAACCGTAATAAAATAGCATTAACACCCTTAATCTTTCAGGTACCTAGCAGCACATTCGCAAAAATCATAGCGGAGTAATACACAGTTTGTCCTTGAAGTTTAAAACATCTCGCTGCCAGCTCATGTTTCCGTTTGCCAATTTTTCTTTTAGTCAATGACACTACAGTAGCAAGGTTGCCCAAGAATTCAGTAAAAATAGCGATCAAAAATAAGATGAAATTCGCCCGAAGATAGCGAATAAAACATGCATTGTCATATGCAACAGAATGGCTTGGTGTTTTATTGTAAATTTTGGTTTTCCTGTGAATAATCTCAATACTTAGCTCGCTGAAAGGCCATTACTCCAGTTACGACTCCTAAACTGATCTTATTGAAATAGTATCCAACGTTAAGAAATATTTCTGATTAGCATACACACAAGAGCTTCATTTTGAAATTCATTCCAAATCTTACCAAGTAAAAAATCCGCTCAATTAAGGTGCAACAATGCTTCAAATCTCAAACGAGAATAAAGTTGATGAGGTAAAAAAAAAAAATTTCTAACACAGGAATTGGAAGGCCAAAGAGATCAGGCTAAGTAACACGATTTCATCAAGATTACCAGTACCAATTCTACCTCTGAGAAAACAGATTCGTGCCTTCTAAAACTTAGTTATAGCATGGAAAGTGTATTGTTAAACAAATGTTTGATGTCGTACACACAAAAAGCAAGTCAAGGTTAACCTCAAGTAGCCACTGGATAAACAAGACTGAAATAAGTTTTCTCATCTCGAAGCACCTGTTAGCTTTAAACACCGATCAACAACCGGTGAAAGACCAAATCCCAAGCACACTGATCACACTACTTATCAGTAACATACTATACTTTAGAAATCTGGACAATGATTTCCTCCTATTTCAGTCAAAAATACTTTGCAGAAGAAAGTAACTCACCTGCGTTGTTTATTAACACATTCAGTTTCTTGCCTGTGTCGTGAAAGTTATCGACAAACGTCCTCACTGACTTCAAAGATGCTAAATCGAGGTGCATAAAAGAAACCTGGCATTCAGGTATCTGCTGCTGTATTTTAGCAACTGCTTCGTTCCCTTTTCGTGGGTTTCTACACGCTAAAATCACATCATAATCAAGGGCAGCCATCCTGAGTGCTGTTTCAAATCCAATACCACTGTTTGCACCCGTTATGATACAGACCCTTCGTATGTCAGCCATTGCCATGGAACTGCCTTACCAGAAATGACTCAGTCTCACTTCTTTACAGCCAGAATTATTCTGTAATTTACATAAATGAAATATGCTTTGATAATGAGCCTTGTGTGGTGTGTTTCTCGTTGAATTTAGGTTGTTACCAACTGCTCATCAGCCAAGCGATAGGTCCATGATAGAAGACGAAGGTGAGTGAGCAAAGGGTGGAGAAGCAAACAACAACAGCAACAATAAGATCGGCAAGGACTTGCTCAAGGTTAAGTTGCCTTCGTCAAGAAACAGCTGATCTTAAATTTCATTATTTTTTAATGTAGCATGTCCCATAAATAGTGACAACAGTTTATGTCAAACAAACATGACGTAATAAATGGATAAATAAATGAATAAATAAATAAATAAGAAAGCAAACAAACATTTTCGCACGGTTTTCTTTCCAGTTTCTGCCAGTTTTTGCAAGAAATCTGAAAATTAAAGGTTACTCTAAATGTTTTGTTTCTGTATCTGGTCCGTGACGGTATTTCTAGTAGCATTATTAATCGTACGTATTACCTCAGAAAGAAGCATTAGCCACCGGGATTCAGGCCTTCCTGTATAGGAGGTGAGTATTGTACTTCAATGCCTCTTACTGTATATCAAATATTAAGCTGGCCCCTCATATCAGCTATCTATTCGGATAATCCCCATTGCTCTTCATTGAGGAAACCTTGTAAAATGCTACACCCTTCAATAAGTCCCTCTCTTAAATAGTACCCACCCTCCAATGCGCCTGTATCTAAATTCTGTGAGATTCGAGTTTTCATACAAAAAGCAAAGAAAATCAAGTAAGTTTTAAATAGTTATCGATTTTTTTCGATTGAAAGACAGTCCTTACCATTCTCTCCTCTTTTCATTCAGTTTCTTTGACTGGCATTTCAAAATACTTTACAATATTCTTCTTATCATTTATTTGTTCCTTAAGAATGTCATCTATTCTTTGACTTACCTTTCTTGTCTGGTCTCAGACAGGGACCACTCATTACATTCCTCCCCTCACTTTTACTCCATGATGATCGCCATTAGTAAAATTCGCTTTTGGATCCTGCTTTTGGCACACGACATTTTGTTTTGCTCTATTTCACTGTTATTTGCGTACTCCCTAAAGCTAAACAGGATTCATTAAAATATTGGTCAAAGGCAAGTAATGAGCACTTCCTTCCTGTAGTGTAATCAACCATTCAAAAACCGTCTTATCAAATAAGGTCCCAAGAGCTTAATCGTGAAGTTGCGAGATTTGACCTCCAGATCTTGTTTTATGCCTTGAGAGAATTTGAGTGAAAACTATTACATCATTTTCCTTTTTCATTCTGCAAAATGCAAGCCAATGATCGTTTTTACCTAAAGAGTATGACTAGTGAATATTAATCAAATCAAGATACTGACAATGAGTACCCGAAGATGAGGGCTTAATCTTACTGAGTTAAAGGCCGATTTACTATGATGTTATGGTTGTTTCTTCACCAAATATAAGGAACCCTCTGAGACAATCTTGATATTTTACATCGACTTGCTTACATCGTCTGCCCAGTTACCGTAGATATTCCAACTTTATTTTATCAGGTCTAAAAAAGGACATGTGCTTACATCATGGCTCAAAAGATTAAGAATCCAAAAATGAAAGAAAACCCAATCCAATAATCTCAAAATTGCCCAACATTGGCTAGATTAACTAAAAATCCTTATTACCTCATCCCCTCTGCTCTTTCTGTCTGTCACTCTCTGTTGTCTTTTTGTTGCTTTCATTCTCTCTTTTTCTTTCTCTTTCTTGTTCTCTCTCCCTCTCTCCCTTTGTCGCTCGTGTGGTGTATGTCCGTTTGAAACGCATGAGTCATCATCAAAATTACGATTACTAATTAACATAATTACGCAACGTGATTAACAACTTCTACTTGCACTCTACCCTGCTCAAAAACCAAATCGACGTTTCTCACCTTACAATACTTACCAAAATTCTCCTGTGTGCAAGAGCAGTTTACAAGCTGCTAATCTTTGTTATTAGCACCTTACGATGCTGATCAATCTGAAATAAACATTTAACCCTCTCGTCAATGTTTTGTTACTCGGCTTCCATTTGATAAACCTTTATCAGCCCCACATGCAAGTCAGGTACATCTATTAAAATCCACCGAATAGGTGCTAAACGCTGCAATTATTTCAGTCACATTCTACCCACCTGCCTTAGAATGTGCCCAGTAGGTGTGTCAAGCTTTCTTAATTCGTGTTTTATGACGTACCGATCTATTTAGGCCCATTAAACACCGTTTTAATTTACTGGCATGCTTTGATTAGGATTATGCTGCTTTACATCATCAAGGTAAATACCGCAGCCACAAGGCCCAGATGGACATAAGATCTTCCAATACAAGCAGTGACATCAAAGTAAATATCTCCAGATGCCCTTGAAGCGGCCATTGTATTGCCGCTGGTTAAAAAAGGTCCAATAAGATAAACATAATACCTACCCCATACCCGAGTCCAGTAGGAGCCAGCACGAGATAATTAGAGTACGACAACACATAGGAGCATAGAATTCTAGATTTCTTTCACGGGGCTGTTGCACGAGCACTTCTTCTTAGACTTTTGTCCCACTTGAAGGGGGGGGGGGTGGCGGTGTCTGTCATTTTTATCTTCGGCCTCCAGATGTTCCTTTGTTAGGCATCTTCTCTCCTCACTCCGATCTTATCCATCTCTTTTTGAGCCTTCCTCTCCCTCTTCTTCCCACCACTTCCTCTCAGCTCACCATCTTTCCAGGGCTGTTCTCCTCAATTCTTTCTACATGACCAAACCACCTTAGTCTTAGCACGAACACTGCTACTCATTATTATTAACTACACGAGCTCATTATATCGATTGGTAAAAGCTTCGCTGTTTAAGACAATTGATTCCCTGGTCCCCGTATCCTTTAGAATGAAGTTGCACTAATTGAACTAAAGCCAACATTTTTCCTGTGCTCAAGACATGAGCTGCTACAATCTTATTCCTTTTTCCAACATAGACAGCACTTTTCTTGGTAATAAAATTTGCGCTCGACATCATTATGACAATGTCATGTACTCAAAGGAAGCTTGAACATACCTACAAAATCTCAAAGTTGCCAACGCTCCACTGGCGGATTCAGAGGGGACAAGGTTAGTTGCATCCCGTTTCCTCCTAGCCAAGACAGGTCTCGCGCCCCTTTTATGGAAATTTGATGCCCTTTGAATTAGAGTCATGCACAGGCTATATTATCATTTCCTTTACACAATTAGTTTGAAACTTTTCTTAGACGTAAATCAAAAACCTTCTGTCAGCAGTTAGGGTCGGAAATGATTGTATAAAGCATACTGTCGTCACCAATTTCTGAAAATTTATCGGTGCCCCAATTATCAACTGCACCCTTCAGATTTGTTCTGGATCCATCCCTGCAACCCTCTGCATGTGAAGATTTATCATGTCTTGAATCCTAGACATTTTCTGGACCACAATTTTCAGAGATCACATGCTTCTCTTATGGTTAGGCCGCCAGAAATGACATGATAGTAATGATTATATAATTCGTTATCTATGAAAAGCTTGATCCATAACTTTAAGACTCTTTGTCTGGAAAAAATCTTATTAAGTTGTAGGAGCCCTTTTCTGTCCACTTCCTAACATTTGAATGCTATCATATTATAAGTCACTAAGAGATACTTTAAAAGTACAAGTTGTTCTCTCCTCGATGTCTTAAACAGAAATGGTAAGAAGGATTTGTCACGGTGTAGCTCTCTCCATAGATGAAGTGTACTAAGATGGCTACTGCTTGAAAACTTTTTCTTACCATTCCAGTTTATTTTGTATGATAGTAATTTTCGTTTATGGTACACTAAGCTAAGTTTTTCATATTGTATGTGAAGGAAATATTAAAATCGTAATGCTAAAATAAACTGGTAGCATGGCGATAAGAAAAGTTCCTATTAGAACAAGCGTTGATAAAATGTTCACTGCTTGTGACAACATTAACTCTTGCATTCATTTATTAGGTGGAGAAGGGGACGTTTAAAGAAAAATCGCTTTTTGTGTTAAGGCTCGGTCATTGAAGAATGACCAAAAGGTGTCTAGCAATATGGGAAAATCGGTTTTTTCACGTTTCAATCAGAACTTGTGTGTTTGCCTGCCTAAAAACGGAACCCCTCTGCGTGATGGTCTTGTGTCCTTGGGTGGTCATCAGATTAAAAGCTAAATAAGTAAATTTACAAACTGCATTTCCTGCAACTGCTCCACTAAATCAGGATTCATATTTGAAGCCTTGTGGCGTCATGTGGCGTCATGTGGCGTCATGTGAGGTATGGATAAATGCGCATGGTTCTACAATAGTACTACTCACAACAAGGACAGTCTTTGAGCATAAATGCATATATCTATATATATATATATATCTATATATATATATCTATCTATCTATCTATCTATATATATATATATATAAAGTCCCTGTTTTGATAATTCCTCAAGAAACAGTGCTCAATACATAAATATGCAGAGCG
>JANTCA010004401.1:0-10244 GCA_024741275.1 Chironex yamaguchii
AATCAAACTGAAACTATAAAGTGGAGCGCAGGAAACTTCAAAATGAAGACAGCTGTATGAATTTGGGTCAGCAAAATAAGACATAGGCAAGCAAAGACAAAGGTACTACTACTATTATGCGTTCCTCTCTGGAGGTTCCATGGCAGATAGCTTTTGGGTCCACTCCCATGAGAGTCTTCTCCACCTTTCACAATTTTGTGCCAGCTTTTTGCACTGTTGGTATGAATCACTACTTCATTCACGTATGTTGTCCAACCAGCTCCTTTTTGATGCACCTCTTTGTCCTGTGCCTTCCAATCCTCCCTCCATCACAGTCAATGTCAGTTCTCCAGCACTTACGCTGGCAGCATGTCCGAAATATTGTAATTTCAGATGTGCAACTCTACTTATCAGTTCTCGCTTGAGGCCCTGCTCTTGTAGCACAGAGGTGTGCGTACGATGCTCCCTCCATAGGACACCAAGAATTTTCCTCTAGCAACACATCTCAAAGGAACGTATTGTGTTTGCATCGCTACTCTTGATGGTCCAACTTTCCACTCCATACAGAAACACAGACCAGACAAGTGCCTTCATCATATGTATCTTCAAGTGCATATTGATGTTCCTTGAGTTCCAGATGGAGTTCAATTTTGCAACTTTATCCGTGGCCATCCCAATCCTCTTCTTGACTTCCATTGTACAGTCCCCATTTGATGATTTGACTGAGCCCAAGAATTTGAACTGTTGGACTTGTTCCAGTTTCTCTCCATCCATTTGCAGCACAACTTTTGTCTCATTTCTGCTGACTACCATCATCTTTGTTTTCTTGGCATTAATAGTCATGTTAAAGGCTTTGCTGTTTTGAACAAGGTTAGCAACCAGTTCTTTAATACCAGCTGATGTAATTAGAGTAGTGTCATCTGCATAACAGATATTTGTTATGCTCCTCCTCCAACTACTAGTCCATGTTCAGTACTCTCCAGGGTTCTCCTCATGGTGTCTTCGGCATGCAGGTTGAACTCTGTTGGTGAGATGTTACAGCCCTGCCGCAGGCCTTTACCTGTCTTGAACCAACTGCTAAGCTCCCCACCCCATCTTACTGCAGCCAGCTGTTGATGATAGAGTGCCTGGATCAAGGCCACTAAATGGGCTGGGATACTCATCTCCAGGAGAGTTCTAAAGAGTGTGCTATGACTGACAGTGTCGAAGGCCTTGGAGTAAAGGTAGTGAAGTGAAATAAACAACCATCTGTCTTAGAAAAATATGAAAATTAAGAATTAACCACATGTATGTTTATTAAAAGTGAATTTCATAATTTTATTTGAAGAGAAATTCCTTAAACAGAATAGATTTAATTCTTGATCTGACAAAAACAATTAACACATTCCAGATACCACTTTCTAATATGAATGATTTTATCACCAGTTGCGCATTTAATAATTCCTGCTATGTAATCACCTGAAAGCGTTGTAAGCCAATACATCTAACCAAAGTTCCATTTCTGTATTATTTATAATGGATTTTAGTGATAAACTAACCATGGTCTAATTTGAGGACCTTGGTATTGTTATCTTAAAATGAAGGAGATAAACTACAAGTGAACAAAAACACATCTTGTATTGTTGAATGTAAAGCTTCTTGCTTTAATAAGTTATGATTAGTTAAAACAACATAGTTACTAGTTGAAAATTTGCTCACACTGTGAATCAAAGCATGCAGTAATAGTCATGCCAAGGAAATCTGACGTCAGTGTGGCCATGATATGCCTGATATTACTGAAAATAGTTTTTGCTTTTTGTGTTTTGATTAAGGTAATTTGCTCTCTGTGAAGCATTCACAACAGCAATGTTTCAGGGCATCATCAGGAAACACAGTTGAAGATGAAGAGAAGGTGAGTTCAGTTTGAACAGTGCATTTATTATACATACCTTCATTAACAATTATTACACCTCAAGAAAGTTCATAGTATCGAGTGAAGACAGGAAATCTGAAGGGTATAAAAGACTATTATTCAGGCTTGGAAAAGGATGTTTAAATGGGCAGATGTGTCTCGCTACTAGAACGAGATGGGTAAAAGATGAGCAAAAGCAGTTATTTGCTCACTGTGTGGTAAAGCAGAAGTAAGAAAGGTCAAGAACTGATCCTGGTTTTAGCGTATATATGTGTAATATCATCCAAGACATTGAGAGTAGACTAACAAAAAATAAAAACTTGTGTTACTAAATCTGCTTGGTTGATCTGGATTTTTTCCTGTGTGTTGTTTGTTAAGTCATTAACATGTTAAGTGTACATAGATACCTTATTTGGGTAGATTATCTGTTGTCTTCCAGGCTGTTTTATGAAAGTGCAACTTTGCTGTAAGATAAAGATTACTCGAAAACAATCTCTTTGGCTTGTTGTATGGATGTTGTTGTTTTTCTGCTATCAGATGTACATAAAGAAATATTGCCAAAAGTGATCAAATGTTTAGTAGGCACCTAACCATAGGCCGTTTATATGTGGTATGAATAGCCTGTAAAACCAAAAGTTGTCTGCCTGTAAAAGTGACATTGGTCATTGAAAGTGCCCGATACAATGTACAGGTGGAAAATATTCTTTAAGACAGGAAAAGCTAGAAAATTGGTAGACAAAAAAGAGATTGCAAAATCTAAAGCTCACATATTAAAGTGTAGAGGTGTGCTACACCCCAAAAATTTTCTCTGTGAGCAAATAACGAGAAAAACACTTAACTAAACGTCCTACTTTATTCCTTTATCCTTAATATCTTTTTGTTGTGGGTGGCTGGTCATTGTGTTTTCTCCTATGTAACTGCTACACTCAAAAAGTTTGTCTTTGAATAAATAACAAAAGACGACTTAACTTACAGTCCTTCTTTACTCCTTTATCTTTAATGTGTTTTCATGTACTAATAAACTGACCACTACATTGTCCAATTATATTATAAGATGAAATCCTTGCAACATAAAGAGAGATGCAGGATTGCCCAACAGTAAATTTTCTCTTAACATTTTTTCATTATGCACCAAAAATTTATACTTATGCAACGCAAACCAATTAAAGGTGAATTACACTATTTAGAGGAAAGAGCACACAGAAACTTGTTGTATTAGAGAGTACACAGAAAGTAGGCAACTTCTTGTCAACTAACCAACTCACAAACAGCTCGTATTCATGTTTGTAACAAGTAAACAACATGCACAGGCTTCCACAAAGTATGTGTGCTAATGCTCATTGCAACAAACCCACCTCAAGAGGGATGTGTAGATAAAGCAGTTTGAGACCTAAAAGATGTAAAGCTTGATAATCTGTAACACCTTCCCGTCATCACCCACCTTGACTAACTAGCCCAACCTTTGTTTATTAGTTTAATGAAGACTTATTTTGACATTTCGATCAAAAATTTCCACAGAATTTTGGCCAACATTTTACAACATTTACAACATTTTCAACATTTTTTTTGTTGTTCTTCTAAATATTTTTATAAACTAGCCTGAACAAATATATATATTGTTCTTAAATTGATTAGGAGCATTTCCACTTGATGAAGCATACCTGTATTGATTTAAGGGAGTACTTGTTACACTTGTTACAGGGAAGATGAAATGGAGTGTTTAAGCACATGACCTTGGACTCAAAGACATTAGATCTAATGAACATTCAAGCTTCTACTTTTGTAGTTCCAGGATGTTAGATCATTGACATGGGAAAAGCTATGAGCAAAAATTTAGAATTTACTTTCCCAATGCTTTTGTGGACTTAAACTAAGATTTAGTATCTATTCATGGCTGTGTTAGTTTTCTTTCTGGACTGGCCAAGTGGTGAAAATGCTCAAATCCAGGAGAAAATTCATATGTGCATTGTAAGTTCACTCTGTCTTAGGTAAAGAAAGACAACAAAATGTAGCTACAAAGGACTCCTTTAGTTAAACCAATATTGTTAGTAGCCCCTCTCAAAACCTCTAAAGTTAGACATATCCTGAAGTGAAAATGACATTACTTCACAAACTTGTTTTCTGTACCTAATTTACTGCTACTTTCTTTATTTTTGATAGATGTTTTTGACCTTAAATGTAAAAAGAGCTATTGCATTGGAAATTGAGATTTTACCAGGTTGTGCTATAACGTGATCGAGCTGGTAAAGTGCATGTTTTAGGTGAATAATCTCTGCAATGGTAGATTTGGCCAGACTATATGGCAGGGACCCTTTTAAATGAGGGCAAATTTTTAATATAGTGACCTCAGTTTTACCAGAGCAAAAATTTGTCTTTTTCATCAACTCCCCAAAATATAATGCATACCAGGCAAAAACTGTGATAGACAGCAACATTTAAGAATGCTTAAGACTGATACCCTTCATTTTAACAAACTCTAAACTGACAAAACGAAAAACTATTTAAAGCAAAAATTTTTTGCGAAATCTTTTTCACGGTATGGATCAATTTGGGGGAAATTTGTTCTGCATTTTTTCATTGTAAGGAAAGGGTTGAACTTTGCTGTTGGCACTCCATTCCAGTGGATTAAAAAAAGGGTTGTCCACAGGAGGGGTGCAAAACGTATAAAAAGATGTAGCTGGGGGAGCAGCTAGCATGACAGGAGGGCTTTTGTCACATGCATGCCCAGGTTGTATGCCAAAAGAAAACCTGCCCATGGAATCAAATCTCAGAAAATGCATTCAAGGTAGCTGCAAAATAAATTGAATTACTCGCTGGTCATGACTGTTTCCATCTGTAGTGGCTGTATGTTGTTGGTTGGTCATTTTGGGGAGGGGTGATTTTGGGGGTTTTTTTTGCACTATGCCCTGTACAAACCTGAGCAGACCAATCATTTAGGAGCTAATAGTGTCTTTAGCAGAACATCACATTTCTTTTGTCATTATTTAAAAGCTAGATGATCAGAGTATTCCTCTTGAAACTGTGTATGTTTGGTTACCATTTTAAGGCATAAAGATGGCCAATCCAATGGTCTGGGGTTTGTATGCAAGATCCATGCAATTAGTATCTCCTTATTTCAGTGTTCCTAATCTGCTAAAACAGATATTGAAGAGATTATCGGGATCTTGTGAGCTCAGAGAGGATAATGTATAGAGACATGCTGACATGGGACTGGGTTTTTCACTTTCAAATGCAGATAATGTTAGACAACCATGAGTAAATGACTATTAAGAACATCTTAGTATAAGTACACTTCATTATTAAATGTTAGGTTATCCTGAAAGCCTGAAACAAAGGCTATCAGTCAAATGGATTAAATAAATTTACTTAAATAATTATATCTAAGGAAGCAGAACTTACACATAACTCCAGTTTAAGTTTAGTCCCCAGTCTGGTTTGCTACTAGTTTCTAGGAACAAGCAACATTTTGAAAGTTAGATTTCTATGCGTTTTTACTAAACAATGTAATTAATAAACCAGAACAACACTGCTGATTTAGAGTATTTGATTTATTGTAGGTCAGCAGAAAACTTCAAATTTCCTCTCTTGAGCAAAAAGATGATGCTCTGCTTTATGCTGACCTTGATTCAGAACCAGTAGTTCCAATGGACAACCGCATAAGTTACAAGTTCAATATGATGGCACACATTTCATTAGGGTTAAGAAAAAGTAGAGCCTCAGGTCCAAATATACCATTTCTTATAAAGCACCTCCCAAATCATAGTCCACTACAGAATGCAGATGTTGACGATGTTGAGGATTTGGCAGAACTGGATATGTTAAGTGCATCAGCCTTGCAAAATCATCCGCAAAAGAAAACAGACAAGTTAGTATCTGTATCTGATGCTGAGCTGTTGAAACAAGCAAGGACAGATGAGAAGTACTGGCTTCATATGTATTCAAATATTGACCCATCGGACAATACTGTCTACCCTGAGGCATTTAAAGAACATGATGAAATGGCAGATACAAGCTCATTAGAAACAGAATATATGGACAGCAGTATTAATGCAGATACAGATAAATGAGATTTTTGTATAGTTTTGTCCTGTGAACATGAATGGGCATTGCACTTCTCTGCCATGTTGTTAGGAAATACAAATAGAACTACCTGTTGAAACCAGGTGAAATTGCTAAGTTTATTCATGCAAACTGTCAATGTCCAAGAGGTATTTAGGATAGCAGTTGTGATATGAAACTTAACCCAGTAATAAGAAATAGGTGTTTCAGCAAGACTGATGTAGGTTTACTCCTGCTTTACCAAAGGCATAACTTAATGTTTAATTTTTCGCATAGGTTTTTCAATCTTGCTGGGAATTTACACTAATATTAAATTTGATGTAAACGTTTAGTTAGAATATCCATAGTCGTGTAACTTTTAAAAAAGCAGGTGGGTACATGGTTTTTGGCTAGACAAAATTGTCTAACTTCTTAAATGCTTCGAGCTTGATGGGCTTTTGCTGAAATCCTTGCAGTGGATTTTTTTCCACCCAAATTCAATTACTTTTATCCATACCAACAATCAGAGCCTTCCGAGAGGATACACAAATAGACACAGTGACAGTTATATTGGCATTTGTTATGCCATATGATACCATGCATGTTCTAAATGACGTAGATGACACTTTTTGTACAGGGTAGGTACATACATCAGACAACTACGACTTGTTAAACTTTTTATGAGTTAATCAACAAAATAATCATTTGGTCTCCCTGTAGTTTTACCATTGTTTAGTGCAGCATTGCTCCCCTGACATCCTTATTGTCTAGCACTCTGTCCCAACATTTCGTGTTGAGAGAAGTTAATTTTTTAAGGACTTGGGTGGAATGAGATGGGTACAATGAGATAATCATTGTGTCTTAATCTGAAGTTAGTATTTTGAATTTTGTTTCATTATGTTGATTGAGAGAAGGAATGTGGTAATGGCTAGTCAGGAAATATAATTATTGCTGTAATGCTATTTTGATTCTGGATTCAGACAGTAGCACTCATGGTGGCTATATTGTTTTTCAGAGCAATTTCAAAATGACGATGTCCGCTGTAGCCATTAGCTTGCATCTACTTTAGAGTAAGCTTAACCAACACAATAACATTATCATTGGGCTTCTTGGTTTGGAACGTATTGTTGCAATTTGCATTTATTAAAACATTTTGTGTCTCACTTTGGGCAGGACTGTGATTTTGATGATATCAATAGGAAAATTTAGTAGGGAATGTATCATCAAGGCAAGTGTTAATTACTTGAAGTAGGATGGCATTAAAAGTGTTTTCAGCATCCATAGTCATGTTATCATCACAGAATGTGCGATTGAATATAAATAGTTTAGTTTGTGTGTAGTTTAAACACAGCGCATCCATATCATGTACATTTAGGGATATGTGTGAATTATAGTAGTTTGTAAGTGGAAATTCTATCATGATTTTGCGTACTAGATTCAATGTTTGAGTCACGTGTGTATGGTAGTGTAATATAAACTCCGGAGATGAGAAATTTGGATCAACCCACTGGTACCATCTCGAAAAATGATCCTTGAAGTCCATATGCATTTTTTGCCATGGTAGGTCATACAGTTAACATATGACGTTAAGATATTGATTTGTCAATTCGTAGCATGGAACAAGACATTTTTATTGCAACGTATACCCTAAAATATTTTATAAATCAATTGTAATACTTGTTTTTGGAGTACTTGATGGTGTGGAGCAAGCTAATAGTATTGAATTGTCTGCTTTGTTGTATAGAATGATCAGGAGTATTTTAAAATATAATTTAAAATATGATTACAACCCAATGATGTGCTTTCTCTTTGTTCTCTTTCATAAAATGTATGTCCATGTAAAAGCTCCTTTGAAGAGACAATCAATATTAATTGCTATAGCATATCAATCAATCAAACAATCAATCAATCAATCAATCAAACAAACAATCAATCAATAAAACAAGCAAACAGCTAGTCTGAAGCATCAAAAACTATCTCTTGCTGCCTTTGAACTTTAAAAGAATAAAATGCAAAAATTTACTGCCAAGGTCTGTTCAAATCGCAGTTTTCTTATTGAAATGACAGGTTGGGTGCGCTTTCTGACAGGGAGTACTTGTGTTTTTTCCTGCCAAAAGTTATTTGCCACTGTATTCGTTACTCTTGGACTGCTGTTGTGCAGACAACTTGTTCATCAATCATTTGACTAAAAATCATCTATCAACCTGGTAGCTTTAAACATGTTCTCTGGAACTTAAATTCTCTTTCATTAAACTTAATAAAAAAGGAACAAGATAATTTAAAGTGTAGACAAAAAGCAACTTGACTATTAGCATAATTTAGAGATAGGTTAACACTTTAGAGGACTGTAGCTGGGAAACATAAGCACTTACTGCTAAGTTAGATTCCAACATTCCAAGCTTGAATTTATGAGTAGTTTAAAAGAAAGCTGTTTAAATTATAATTGTTCTTACACATACAGTTACAGTTGTGAATATTTTAGACTAAGGATGTAGAGATATTTAAACTAAGAATTCTTCATAACGTACAAATTAGGTTAAGAAATGTTTGAGTTGTACAGAAACGAGAGTGACAGTATGAAAACTGTGAAAAAAACACATCGTATGTCCAGGGTGAGGATCAAACCCTTGACGGAGCAGAATGCTCTGACCACTGAACTACTGTGATATGTTTCTCAAAGTGTTAAATGTCATGATTTGTGAACAACAACACTGCAGCTCCTTCTGTGACGTCCATCGCACCAAGTATACTCCATACTTACCATCGCTCTTATTAATTACATGTTATTGTCTATTCATTCTATTACAAAATTATGTATGCTCAAATGTACTATTGTTACTATACACAATATACTATGATACTATGCACTACAGTTGATGTAGTGTGTTGTAATTAATATACTATATTTTACTATATCCTGCTACACTGGATTATGCATCACATCCTTACACTATTTAGTACCATAATAAAGTATGCTGCTCTACACCATAGTACCCTGCAGTGTTTTATGTTTACTATCTTGTACTATAGTACACTATTTTATATTACACGTCACCATACTGCACTATTCTGTACTAAAATAAACAATGTTACGCTATTATATACTGTGATGCATTATAATACACTATTATTTATTATAATATGTTATACTATACTATTTACTATACCATTTACTATACTATATACTATAGCATATACTATACTATTTACTGTACTACACTATATAACACTGTACTATATTGTACTACACTTACTTTACTATACTGCACGTTACTATATCTTGTAACGAAGCACTACTATGAAATATATGATGGCTAATTCTATCACTTTTGATGAAGAGTACGGTCCATTCGCGAATGTTTTTGGCAAGCCACGAGAGGTAGGAAGTTCATAGATTATATACATTTTTACATAAGAGTCACTTTATCCGTTACTACAGGTCGAGGAAGTAGTCGACACTGAAGGCCTGGATTCAGTTCACCTCATTTCAGATACCGAAAAAGTGCAAGGTTTGTCAGTAATTGACTATTTGTATTACTAGAAACTAATGAGGAGTTCGATTGTGTTGGTCTATGGTAAGCTTATCCATGACGAGAGAAAATGGGGAAGAAATTTCATATCGGACTGAGTCGAAATGCCATACGAAATGAATTTGGTATCATATGAATGGTGTGGTATTGTGTGAACCGTGTGGTGTTGCCCAGATCGTATATCATAGTACCTGTTCTATCCTATTGATTTTGTATTACCTGTCGCTGTCGGCAAGACTATACTATATAACACTGCACTGTACTATACTATACTATGCTATACTATACTATACTGTACTATACTGTACTATACTATACTATACTATACTATACTACACTATACTATACAACACTACTATATTGTACTACACTTACTGTAGTGTTTATTGATTGTGTATTACCTGGCGCTGTCGGCAAGACCTTGACCCCCTTACCTGTAACATTTACTCTGCTTTCCAGGCGTGTTGCCCAATGGCTGAGGAATTGGAGATAGACGTAAATGGAGAGGGAGACAACTAAGACTTCAGATGGGTGTTATCGCTTTAGCAAGCGCGTCATGAAAGAGAGCGGGGCATGTTAGGAGGTTGTAAAAACAGATGAAGGAGGGCTACGGACGAAGCCTAGGTAGCAAAGGTAAAAAGCTGTTCTACACCAGACAGCGGGTCAAGGAACAGTGCAATTGAAAATATAATCTTGAAAATTATCGACTTTGTGGACTCAGTGGAAGCCATGTACCTGATCACATCTAGTAGCCTGATGATGGGAGAAGTATCTCTCGAAACGTAGCTCATAAAAAGCATACGACT
>JANTCA010004402.1:0-10243 GCA_024741275.1 Chironex yamaguchii
ATAAAGCCTCAATCTCCTATGTTCATTAAAAGATTATATAAATTCTTCAAAAAATATACATTTCATGTAACGTTTCTGAAGAAGAGTTATTCGAAACGTTATATGAAATGTTTATTTTTTGAAGAAGTTATATATATATATACATGTGTGTGTGTGTGTGTGCGCGTATACAGGCTTGTTTAGGAAAACGGTTTCTAAAAAGATGGCCAGATATCTAGGAAACCCTAGTACTAGCCTTAAGAAATATGAAAAACCTTTAAAAATTCTATTTTTCAAAAAGGGTTTTCTTTTACTTTATTTCATTTGTAAATGTCAAGAAGAAAAGTTCCAATATTGACTATATTTCGCTTGATTGTATTGAGATATTGAAGGAGTAGAATTGATTTTACTATAAATAATTGTAACGTCTTTGTGAATAGTTGGATTTTATCAACTAATAAGGTTAGCTAAATCTTGTTAATTTTCGTCCACTTAAGATTGTAACTATTGCGTTTGATCTGCATGGGTTTTTTTCGTGACAATCTGCATTTGTATTGATCCCCAAAATGCTCAATTTCAAAATAATAATGCAATTTTAGGCCCTAAAATAAGAAACCGATTAAGAAAGCTTTAGTGCTAAATGCTGATCTACGTTTCTTATCAAAAACACGTATACTTGAGCATGATTCTCTGTCGTATTAATGTCGAGTTATTCTTCCAACCCCAACGACATTGACTTTTTAATTTTGACTCACATCTTTATAAAGAATTTTGTCTACGTCTCAGTGCTCAAAATTCCTTAACTGACGCCAAATTTCAGTACTCAAAATTCCTTAACTGACGCCAAATTTCAGTACTCAAAATTTTTAACTGACGCCAAATTTCAGTACTCAAAATTCTTAACTGACAGCCAAATTTCAGTACTCAAAATTCCTTAACTGACGCCAAATTTCAGTACTCAAAATTGTTAACTGACGGACAAATTTCATTACTCAAAATTCCTTAACTGACGCCAAATTTCAGTACTCAAAATTCCTTCACTGATGCCAAATTTCAGTACTCAAAATTCTTAACTGACGGACAAATTTCATTACTCAAAATTCCTTAACTGACGCCAAATTTCAGTACTCAAAATTCCTTAACTGACGCCAGATTTCAGTACTCAAAATTCTTAACTGACGGACAAATTTGATTATTCAAAATTCCTTAACTGACGCCAAATTTCAGTACTCAAAATTCTTAACTGACGGACAAATTTCATTACTCAAAATTCCTTAACTGACAGCCAAATTTCAGTACTCAAAATTCCTTCACTGACGGACAAATTTCATTACTCAAAATTCCTTCACTGACGGACAAATTTCATAACTCAAAATTCCTTAACTGACAGCCAAATTTCAGTACTCAAAATTCCGTCACTGACAGCCAAATTTAATGACTCAAAAGTCCTTAACTTTTTCTTGGTGTTTCTTCGAAATAAACCTATGTACAAATATATGTAGGGTCATAGAGACATTAAAAGACGTAGAAATGAATGATGAAAAACAATTAACAAGAAGTAATATTCGCACTGGATTTGTGCATCGACTTAACAAAACTTCAGCTTTTTATATAACTGAACTTCCAGTCTTCCATCCAGTACTTAAAAATTCATTATATTTTCCTATCTCAGTTTCTTACAAAGCTTAAAAATGTGTGACCTGCCAACAATTTGACAACCAAGGATGCTTCCCTTTTCAGTAAGAACATTCTCTATATTTAAAGTTGCAAGGTATGATGAGACCCATTTAACAATCTCCCCTCTAGATGGTTCCATTGGCAAAATGAGGGGGACGAGGTGGGTCCTAACCCCCGCTTATAACAATACCCGCTTTTCATAATGATGGTTCAAGAGATTCCGGAAAATGAAAGAGAATTTTAGACAGTGGATTGGGGAATTTGACCACGAAAAATTTCCAAATTGAAGTGGCCGTAAGGCTATCTTTTCCTTACAATATTAGCTATTTTTCGCATACCTGTTTTATCGTTTGTGAGCTTAATACGGCATACATGTATTTAGTACACGGGTATGTTATTAGAATACCTTGTTCATTATTGACTTGGGGCGTGGACATAAACATACTTAGTAGCTTGTTTTGAAAAGTCCTTTGCTCAAGATCATTTGGAAGGAAAAGCTTAGTTATGCGAATGTTCTAGAAATGGCTAAGCAGAAGGGAAAATGTTTAGAAATTGTAAAAGAAAAACGTAGTACTTTGAGTACATATTAAGGCATAATACGCTGTTGCGAGTAATCGTGGACGGAAGAGTCCATGGGAAGAAAGGTAGAGATAGAGAATTTATATTGGAATTTATATTTATTTATATTACGAGATTGTGTTGTGAATTGATCGACAACAAAGATAATCACATACGTTTTCACACTAAAATGACTCCTAGTAACTCTCTGTTACGTATCCTGTGATAAGCGTATTCCTGCTAATATAATCAGTGCTTATATAATCAGAGGTATCATAGTTATGGAAAATATGCCTCTCTTACATAATGTCAATAGTGTCCTTATGTTATCAGCAACCCATGAGGTAATATTGCACGTCACATCAATCACGTAAACAACTTCACACCACATACGTCATGATTCTCGTGAATTCACGTAAATTGGACTGATTGGTGACACCATTCAAAGAGCTATGTTCAGAATTGCTCCGAGTAACATAATGTACTACGTCCCCATGGGGACTGAATTTAACTTTACTTATAGTTATCAACTTTGCATTATGCCATCGCTACTTTGTTTTATTCATCCGCAAAGAGCCAACGCAGCCCAGAAAAGAGGCTTCCGAGACCTGTAAGCCCATGGGCTTATATAATAGGTTTTACAGTAGGTATAGGACCGGTTATGAAAACGAAAGGATCAAATGTACAGATCCAATCTTTTCAAGTTAATATCTGTCAACAATTTGAACAGGAAATTATCTTTGGGAAAGGTCCGTGCCACGCATGCGGTAGATTGCACTCGAGATCCATGTCTTATTTACCTCAGTTTGATTTAAAGCCATAGACTCAAGTGATGACAGGCGGAACCTTTAACAACTTAATTTAGAATTCTTTGCGACCTATTTTGGAAAAGCACGCATCTTTCAGGAGTGTGGTTACCACACACTCGCCACAGAACGTCTTTGGTAATTTGTCAAGGTTAAACGTTTCAGGAAAAGATAACCCAAAGGATACGTGATAACGCTCTATACAAACCACAATATGTCATTCACTCCCCTATTAATCAAACTGAACATTTTGCAGGAACTTACCTCCCAGGACTCTGGCCCATATTTGTGACCACACCAGTCTGGATGGTCCCAGTAAAGTGCCGAAAAGGTTGGTGGCCTGTCCGACGTGAGTCGGGTAATTATCTCATCGACGTTATCTTTGAAGTATTTAATGGTCTGTCTCAAGTTTGAGATAAACCCATAGAATGAACCCCAGCCTTCAAACAATGTTTTAGCTACGTATGTTGGTAGTGTATAAGCCTCCAGACCAACCCAACTATGAACAGCACTCATGCCTCCTTGCCTTTCGTTTGTCAACCAGATTGGTTCGACCCCTTCCTTCTTCCAAAAATTTATCGCAAAATGTGGTCTTGCTTTATAGCTGAATCTCATTTTCAAATCTGGATCCCAGAAGTAATTACTTACAATTCCGTGAGACTCAGGATATAACCCTGTTACCAAAGACTGCTGTGTTGGCCAGGACGACGGCGGGAACACAGGAATGAGTGCCTTGGCACGTACTCCATCTTGTGCAAATTGTTCCAGATTCTTCATCTCTGCCAACTTGAATACATCATGCCTTAGTCCGTCTAGACAGATCAACAGAATGGATCTTCCGTCCGTACTAACCGCCTTGATTCCATGCAGATTGATCAGGAAGATCACGATGAGAGCAAGTGGGAGGTGAATCTTCCAGTTCATCCTCTTGGTTGGATGCATCAAGGCCATCCCATCAAGCACGTGTGTGGTTAAGCGCCACAGCAGTACGTTTGATCTAAATTTGGTAGTACGAAGTTGTTTTAAGCATTTGATAAATTATGAACACCGGAAGCTTTAAAGACTGGTTTTGAAAACCTCAAAGACCAACTTTATTGACACCTTCATGCTTTGATCTTTCATCAAACAGAAAAAAGTTGGTCGCGCCAACTTAGATTAAAGTGAGCCAACGGCGACAGGGTATCCTTTGGATAAAAGCCCGACTTTGAAATTTAAGCCCTTTTTTCATAACGATGGTGAAACTGCATGGTGATTAAACTAGATACATGATAGCCAAATTAACATAAGAGGGGTAGTGATTGTGGGCCATTTCCCATACCAACGTTTAGATGCCTAAGCAAAAACCAATACTAGAACACTCGTAAAAACTTGGTTTTAATTAGAAATTTGACTATATAAATGTTGAATGTCAGCAGTTAGGATTAAATATAAAGCGCTTTATAACCGTTTTATAGCTTTATCTGTAGGTAAGTCGTCTTTCACAGTGTAAACGTTGACTTTTTTGAAACATAGGCTTACTAACGGCATGATGTAAGAGATGTAAGACATTTCCTTTGAGTAAATGTATCGTGTCGATTAACCTTACGAATAATTGTGGTTATCTATTGACACAGGCTACTCTCGTGCTACTTTGTTACAAGAATTATTGAAACACACATCCGAATGATGCATCTCTGTCTCATGTCTAATCCTTTTGACGCAATGGAACAAAGGGGGGGAGGGGGGGGGCTTTTCGTGGTTTTAGCCACAGCTGCCTCATCTAAACTTAGATTGTTCTCAGTATATGTCATTAAATGCTGTCTGTTGAGAGGGAAAGTGTACGTGATATCCTTTCGATTTTTGCTGTTCTTTATCATAGGTCTGTAGCTGATCTAGACATATCATATAAACATCACGTAAAGGAATACTTAACCCGATGGTTTGTACATTAAATACGCAATTAGGATGTAGAATGGCTAATTTGCTAGTTTAGGACATGAATAACTGTTCTTGACTACGGACAGGTTATTAGACTTGTCAACTTTTTTTTCTGAGCTACGTTTCGAGAGATGGTTCTCCCATCCTCAGGCTTTTTTTACCCATTACCAGTCACTGAAAAGAATGATATAGTGTACAAACTACAATGTGAAGACGGCCCCAAAACCGATATTGGGGAATCCGAAAGATCTTTAGGACAGAGAGAAAAAGAACACAGAAGAGCTGTATAAAGGAGTGACCCCAAAAGCCTCGAGATAGCTGAGCACTGCTGAAAATGTGATCACACATTCGATTGCTAAAACAAGAAAGTTATAGACAAAGAGACCAACACTACAACCAACAAAATAAAAGAAACTAAAAAATCTACCAACGTTTTCGTTTTTCGGTTAAGCAATGCTAGAATTTGCTAATCTATCAAAGTTTTCGTTTACAGTGAAGCGTAATAGAAATAAAATATTTGCCAACATTTTCGTTTGCAGTTTTACAGTGCTAGAAATTGCTAAACTACCAACACTTCGTTTACAATGATACCATAATAGAAATTGCAAATCTACCAACATTTTCCTTTACAGCATTTCAGTAGTAATTTTTTTGATCAAAAACAAGTGGCTTGACGATAATTCCTTGTGCTCAATGCAGTTTGGGCTTGAGATATATATTGCACGGTTTACTTTTTGACAGTTGATTTCTCTACCCTTATTGAGTAGAAAAACGTACATTGAGTAAAGGGTATTATTTAGGGAAATATTATAGATTTATAATAATATATATTTACATTTTATATTTATTATATATGTTACTGAATACGTAATACATTACATGGCTTTCGTATTATTCTGTTGCATAAGGAAGGCCAAATCTAGGACTGCCAACCATTGTGATGTTATAGTACTGTTATTGCATTTTTCATGTATCAAATCAAATCATTGGATTCAGCATACAAAGACAAGGGGGGCTTGCGTTTAATGAAGTGCACAGACTCACAGAGGTCTGATGTTCTTTATGGAGTTTAGTTGCCACACAGACTGAGAAGATTCTAAGAATAAAAAATAACGTAACACAAGGGTAACTATGTGACGACCCTTACTAAAGTTCGATTCGAACGCCTAAAAATATAATTTCGAATCTTACATACTTTCCCACGACTATGTAAAGTTCTCACACGCAATTTCTGTAGGATTTTGACAATACGAGCATCTGGAAACGTTAGGCACTAAAGCAGAAGTCCTTAAGCCATGTAGCTAAATCCAAAACATACTTTTCGGCTGAAATCAGTCCAATGAAAACCTGGCAACAAATATGTAGAAGCTATACAAATGCATAGCTGCGTCATAAGACCACAACTTGCATTTCATTTAAACCCCCCCCAGGTAGAAAAATAGAGGGTGTTAATCAAAGCACAATCTTTACTTGTTGTTGAGGTTTTAGAGCAAATTTTGCGCTTTCTGTATCTAGAACTTTGTAAAATTCATTTATAGGATATAGCATGGTACTTTTTACAAACACAAAATAGCAGATTGCTTCTGCTTATTCTATCTATATTGCTCATCACGAAGCAAAATTTTATTGGGGTGACGGACTGGTGATGATAAAAATAAACTATCGCGCCGATGGCACTGAAATGTTTTTGTTTATTATTTTGGAGGGCACTATGAACCTTAATTGAAGTTTTAGTTTGCTGTAATTTGAAAGAACAAAACTTTTTTCACTCAGAAAATTGTAAGCAGCTGAGGATTTAAAACACGAGGTGTAATCATATCGAGAGTCGGGTTAGGAAATGCCCTTGTAACATTTTCATTTCTTGTTGACAGATTAATGGAATCAGCCAGGAATTACTGTTACCGTCAATACCGGGTTCAGTTAAGGAAAATCCAATAAAAAGTAAACTGTTGGCTATTTAAAGTAAGTAACTTTCATACTCATTCTTTATCTAATTTCATTGTATCAATACATGATCAAAAGCGCCTACGAAAGATCCACGAAATTCAACGCATTGTAAACAAAAAATATTAGACTATTCAATTTGCTTGGCCAAAATTGAACCTCTTCGCCTCGTTTTCGTTGTTGTACTTGAATAACTGGGTTCTAGGCTTCTTCAGATCATAGATTTGTTTGTCATTTGACTTCACTACGTCCTGACTAGGTTCCAATGGTTGCTGTTCTCAGGATATTAGATTTCCGCATTACGTTTTGCTCACAGCAGAATACTTGACCAGGCTATGTAACTGGCGATATCCCCAGTGCTAATTATCATAAATAAAATCACTATTAGGATGGAAATCTCAGGGGCGGCGGAACAAATCTCAAAGTGGGAGAGGGAGAGCTGCCTAGGAATGCATCTGCGGCTCCTTCAGGTTAGGTATTTATGAAAAGCAGAATAAAGTTGTACTTCTAAAAGCACACAGAACAATTGTTTTGTTGAAAAGAAATAATTGATTTTATGTATAAGAAATGTGTGAATCCTCACTACAAAACAAGGCTAGTAATTCAGAACAACTTGTTTGAACCAAATTGAAAACAAGATCAGGTGCAGACCGACTGGGGGGATTGGGAATGCGATAACCCAATGTTCTATCGTTATTTGGTAAGTCACCTTGCCGTCAAGTAAAACGATGTGCTGGTTCCGTAATTCAGCTCTGAAAGAATGGGCGTACGCGGAAATCAAGGTCGTGAAAATCCCCTGTTGATTTCCAAAATGACGATTTCTGCGAAACATTCCAAATGGGAAGCAAAACTCATTTAGCACAAAGTGGACTTTCCAAGTTCAGCACTAGAGAAAGCATTTCGTTTCGCGTGTAGTTTGTTTGGAGATGGAGTTGGTTGCTCAAAAGCTGAAATGAGTTGGTCAGAAGAAGGTATATGTATGTGGGATAAAATGAAAAGTCGTGGCACCAAAAAGCCTTGGAAGTTGGCTGTTCATTTAAGAAGTGCTTCCCATGCAACTGTTGTAGAAAAACTCGACAATTTCAGTCAGCAAGGCAAACAGAGATCGCCTGGTCAAAGAAGAGAAGGATCGCTTGCAAAATAAAAAGACTGTAGCGTTACTACTAGATGTCTGCAAATCTCTAGGAAGACAAACCCTAGCCTTTCATGGCAGAGGTGATGACTCTCAAGGAAACTACCAACAGCAAGTGGGACTCTTGTCTCATTGGGTTCCTTTTCTCCGCGAATGTATCTCTTGCAAAAGTATACGAAAATGTAAAATTATGTACCTAAGCAACACATCACAAAATGAGTTCATTGATCTCCTAGCCACAGTGGCTCGGAATCACATATGTGACAAACTAAAGAACACAAACCTTTTCTCCATGATGGCCAATACAACACCAGTTGTAAGCCACAAAGATCAGATGTCCTTGATTATCCTCTGCATCACTGATGATTTTCAAATTCACAATAAATGAGCTAGAGTGATATTTATTAGCAAATTTTGGGGCACTCTTTATGGAATATTGTTTTATGACTAGTTTGTTAACTGAGCATCATTTGTGGATGACAGCTGTCGTAAGCAATATTTTACCATCTCCATGACTTTTACTGAACATTTGACATTAACAACTTTTACGTAGACGGTTAAACATTTTTACCCACCTAGTTACTCCTAATAAACTAGGACACTGTCTGACAAGAGAGGCGTTGGATTGACAAAAATGATCATCAAATGTTCAAAAGAGCTCAATTTGCCAACAACTGGTGTGCGTTTTCAGTTCTACGACACAACTGCATCTATCTCTGGCATCTACAAGAGTGAGATTTCCAGACCAATGTGCTACACATCCCATGTCTTTGGCACAGATCAAATCTTTGTGTTGAGCATGCTTGTAATGAGTCTTTGCTCTTTTCTACCTTACAGCAACTGTACACCTTTTTGACCAAGAGTACTTCCCGTTTCGAAAAATACAACAGAATGCACTACAGCTCATTGCAAACCAAGTGGACAGGGAGAGCTGAAGCAATTCAAACTGTCTGGCCTTGCCATGAAGAATTAGTGGATTTGCTTGAAGACATGCGAGATTCGGATAAATACGATCGAGATGCTCGTCTTACCGCCACCACAATTTGTACAAAGTTCAAGTCATTTGATTTTATCCTAAGTCTTATGGTTTTCAAGAAAGTCATAATAGTGTTGAAAAAAGAAGCCATGGAAGTCCAAGAAATCGAGTTTGACCTCATCAATGGCATTGAGTTGATAAGGCAAACAGCACAGATTCTCGAGAGAATACGGTAAGATGAAGAAGCTGTGAATGGGATAATAACCATTGCCATCGATCGGTGCAATAACCTGTATGGAATCGATACAGAGAGAGTATGCCAAGCAACACAGGCCAAGAAGAGTACCCACAAGGTTCGGCGAGAATGTCCATAATGCTCATTTCTATGCCTTTAAAAAGCATTACCGTGCTGAGATGTTTAAGATGATTGATAGACTCGGTGTTGAGTACAGAGAAATAGCAAGAGCATTGAATGAGTCCTTCGGATTTCTTAGATGCCTGCATCCAGAGGTAATTCAGGAAACTACCAAAGCCAACTGTATCGCGTTGTGTGAGATGTTTGCAAAGACCTCAACGATCCTAATTTGCTGTTCACTAATCTTTGTTACATACACGCTGAGATTCAAAAAATGGAGGCAAAATCGATATTTGAAGCAGCTAAAACTCTACTGGGTAGAAAGTATCTCTATCCACATGTTTCCAGAGCTTACCAACATGCTTTAACTGCGCCAGTGTCAGTCACCAGTAACGAACGCTCATTTTCAAGAATGGTGCCGGTGAAAACTTACTTGAGATCGACAATGACCGATGACTGACTGATGTTTATCACTTGTGAAAATGACATTGTACTCAATATTGAGGTCAATAACCTAACTGAGAAATGGTCAAAAATAAAAGCGAGAAGAATTAGTGTTTAACTATTAATTTATTTGAATTACTCCGCTTTTTTTCAAAAATTTGAAATAAGGTGAAAACTATCAAAGGCAATTATCTTTTGTTTATCCAGGAGCAGGTAAAAACCGAACTGACGTGCATTTAAAAAAAGCTATAGAAAAGAATATTTCAATCATTGATGTTGACAGGCAATATAGTCTTTCTTAGCTGTAAAACCGGAGCTCAGTTTTGGTAAAAAGACGTTACCTAGCACTAAAAAAAGCGTGACCATGAAATGTTTCTATGGACTTCAACCCCCCTCGACACCCAAATATGCGTCCGTCTCATACGTATTGGTGACTAGCACTGCCACTTTTTACC
>JANTCA010004403.1:0-10242 GCA_024741275.1 Chironex yamaguchii
TTTGTGAGAAAGTATTAGTGAAGGTTCAACGGGAATTCAAAAACAGTTCGAGTTACTGGAAGTTCGAGTTATCGGGGATTCGAGTTATCGGGAGTGTACTGTATTATCTATCATTGTGAGTTCCAGAGTGGCATGTATTGCACAAATCTCACTTTTTCGCCTGTCATCCACTGAACAATTATGTGCTACATGTCTCAACCGATTGCACTTGAAACAAACGATTCGTGATGCCTATGGCCTGAGGCTGGGTGAAACGGCCTCTATTCCAGATCTTGGTGGTAGTAGCAAATATTCAAATGGGAAACAAATGGATAGCTTCAGTGGTAATTCCATTATGATAATTACATGGAAATGCTCATAAATGGATAATTGATAATGTCCAAAATATGAGATAATCATTAGTGCAATAACAATAAGAATATTTGCACATATATTAAAAAATAACTCGCCACATGTCTTACTGCACTACACAAACTTATACAATATTTTCTTCTTCTAAAATTCTCGTCAGTGTCTTTACAGCTCTATATCCACCATCTTTTTGTGGTATAGAACTTGAAAATTGGATTTAAAATTTACGACATGGTGCTAAAAATATACTTAAAAACATTTTATGTCTGGCGCTCTTCAGAGTATGAATCGTCAGAATGGAAAGTTTAGATATATGGCAATCTAAGGTTCATCATGTTATGAGTGTTGGCATAAGCCACACAGCAGCAGTAAGCGCAGTTAGCAAGTTCAGCAATTCGAGCAAAAAATGACTCCACTGAAAGACTTTTTCTTCAGGATAGATACCACTGCTAAAACAGAACACCTTTTATACTTGTATAGAGCAATTGAAGAATAACAGTATAACAATATAAGAAATATATATAATGAAGGGCTAACGGACTTTGTGTTGAGGTCAAGTTATTCATGAGGGCGGATTTATATAATAGTCTAACTTTATTACAAGCAGGTATAACTAACAAAGTCTTTATTTTAAATACAGTTACACCAAAAAACGATGAGAGCTAATTAACATAAGATGACCGAACATGATGACGTAGAATGAACTACTGTAAAACTATAACTTTGCAACTTTTAGCGTGTAGTAACAGTTCTTTGGGTACCTTATATTTTACACTTTGACTTATAATTTGACACACAGAGGCAAAGGAGAGTAGAAAACAATAGACAAGTTCTAAAGGGAGTTACACTATGAAGAAACGTGAGGGGACCCTTACAATCATAGTAATTTGAAAGTAATACAAAAAATTAGCTAACTTAGATCAAAACAAACCAAAATAAAGACAGAACTTTGCCTATCCCCACAGGGAATATTAGCCTAGCTGCACGGGGCGGGAATATTTCAGAAGTACAAACTAATGGAAAATAGGAAACCTAGAGTTGATCTATGTGCGTCACGCCTATTATGTACTAAACAAATAACATAAAATACATTAAATATGCAATAAACAACAACATAATTTAAAAACAATGTCAATCATGGTCACTTGTTGGGCATTGGTGTCGGTAATAAACTTTTGTCGAACTGGAGAACAAACACTGAAAACCATTGTTGACACCCATCCAGTTGTTTTTTCAGGTTTCTTCAATGAGTCTTAATCTTTTTCAAATCTACGTTTCGATAGATACTTCATCCTTTTTTCAGGCTGGAAAAAGAATCTCTCGAAACAGCTCAGAGAGAGCTTATGACGCAGTGGGTTACTTTTTTTAAGTGAACAAATTACTGGTCAAGTCCCAGAACTTGTCCTTCCTTATCCTTTTCCATGGTAAAGCTGATGTTGGGATATAGATTGTCGACGTGTCCAAAACACATCATCCACATACTTTACCTAGATGGAAGGCGGCTTACAGTTGTCAGTGCTGTGTTTCTGAAGGTCTGCGTAAATATTTCAGCACCAACCGAGGCGGCTGGAACTTCCTCCCATTGGTTCACTATTGCCTTGAGGTGTAAGAATAGCTTGCGGTAGCTCAAGGGCGTCAGAGGATTGCAGTGAGGCTCTGGATCCTAGTAGGTGTCATTATCAAGCACATCTTTAAGAATACAAAGGGTGTGATTGATTGAAATGCTGGTATATGACGATGTCACATTAAGGAACCTCATGACTTCGTGTTCGGATATGCTTGAACTTTTGATAAACCTTGCAAAGTTTGATACGCTTTTACAATCGTGTTCCTGGTCTTTGTGTAAGGTGATAGAATATCATTTTTGTTGCATGAGAGTGAGGATTGAGAACTCCCCGAATATGCTGCAATAAGTAGTATGGAAACATTTGATTTGTGCAACTTAAGTAGTCCATAGAATCATGGTAGGTCGGAATATTTGCCTGACGTAGATGGAAATCATCCAAGAGCTTGTCATTTGCTTATTTTGGTAAGCATCTTACTTACTTTCGGTCTTGAATATGTTGATCTGATGTAGGTTGTGTTTTGACGTCATCTGCCACAAGTTATAATTCAACGTCGTCTGACGTAGATTGTCTTTTGACGTCATTATTATTTATCTTAGTTTGAAATAATTGTTGCTTGTCATTATCTAAAATTCACATCAGCTCAATTTATATAATCATCAGAAAACAAGAAACGACAATTTAACTGCCTGGACAATGGAAACGATATATTCGTTACTTGGTAAGAAGCTAACCATCTACTTACTCGGGTTTACGTCCGGAATATCATTGATAACATCAGCAGCATTTTTGGTGAATAAACTATGTTCTCTAGGGTATGTTGAAAATATTTCTTTAACTACTAATGATCTAGTGGCGTTGAACGACGAAATTTAAGTGGATGCGTATAAAATCCTCCTCTATCGCATGCATGTTGTTGGAGCCTAAACCTAACCAACTATCCATCAGGTTAGGACTTACACCAAACCTAACTGTAATGCTAATCCTAACCCAAGCCTAATACTAATCTTAATCCAGGAAAAGTATTAGAAGAGAGCTATCTTGATGTTTCCTTTAATCAATGCCTGCAAAGCAAAGAAGTTACTAACTAATGCATAGATATTTAACCTTTTGCCTTCTTGAGATTTGAGATGTCACCTCTTTAAGTGAGACATCACCTCTTTAAGTGAGACACCTATACAATTCCTAATTTCTGCCTCGGCAATTGAGCAGAATTCCAACAATCATAACTACTACAAATGTAAAGCAACGTACGTACTTCTATATCAGACTTCGATCTTGTTTTGAAACTATAGCGAAAAAACACAAAATAAGGAAGATGAATACATAGAATGACTTGTGGTTATTTTTGAGTCGTAAACTGAACTGGCTATAATGTAGCTTCAGATTAAAACTAACAGCAATCAGGAAGCGAAGATAGTCTTGCTTCCTATTTTTACGCAGTCAAGCTTGCAGATGCATTACGATCCATCCCTGACAGAAAAGTTCCTTTAAAGATTTCATAACAGTGAAAATGGCATCAGTTATCCTAAAGCGTAACTCTAAGCTTTCATTTTAAGTTTCTTACTAATAAGTCAAGTGAAATTAACTTGTTTTACAATTCTGCTTTCAGCAACTGTAGGTACGTCAAGAATCAAAACAGTCGAGAATCTTGTCGAATCGAAAATGAAAAGATAGCCTATAATGAATCACAAGAAGACGAAGGACGAGGAGTACAAGCATGGGAAGGAGAAGCAAGAAGTAGTTGTGACCTCTTTGAATCTAAAAGCATTACTCAATCATTCGACGAAACGTTATCACCTGCAGATGCCTCTCGCAATGCTATCGAGATCATACCTCGGGAGGAAAATAATGGTACCGATACATCGCTATCTCCAAATGAAACAATGCAGCAAATGAATCTTTCTGAAAACGTGCTGTCGCCGGAATTGGCTTGTCTACCAGAGCAGCGAGTTTTACTTCGCTGCTATGAAAAGACATCGCCGTCAAAGCCGAATCCATCACTGGTTTCAGGCGCTATTTTTCAAAGTTCCGTTTGCTCACCAGATCAATCAATGGAAGAGAATTGCACAAGACCACCATTTACTCGCATTAACATAACTGCTGCTATGCTCCAGGACAAGTTGAAATTTCCAAAACATGGAAATTAACTTTTTGTAGCAAAGTCCCTGCCGATTTCATTAGTGAATTTGTATCAAATGAATTTATGTCCTTAGCATTACACTATAATGCTTTTCTTGAGATCAAGGACAGAAATATGAGAACAAATTTTTCAAATATAACTGGCTTTCATTCATTCCTTTCCGTATACGTTTTAAACAAACAAGGACATTTTTGACTTTTAGAAATTTGTTTCAAATGAACTCCAATCATCTTCAGTTGACAAGTTTTAAAATTTGAAATTCTATACCTTACGTTTACAGCAATAAAACAAAACATCTTAACAATATATTTTTTGGAATGTATTCAGGAGCACAGAATAGAGAAAAAGCAAAAGAGCAACTGAGGTCTGTGTAAGTCACAATTTTCCTGGCGCCAGTCAATGGAGATGTTGTCTGCATAGCTAAATCCCCTTTTACCAAAAGGCTAATCAATGTTATTTGAAAGTGAGGTTGCCTAGTCTCCATTTTAAGGAAGAGACGGTGATACAAGCAAGGATCACAAACTTTAAATTTCTATATATGTGAAATAGTAAGGATAATAAATGAAGTGTCGCGTCTGGCATAAGGGTAGATATTGCTTTATATAGTACTTTAAACCGTTTCTTTTTACAAGCAGTACAGAATGGCAAAATTTTTGCTGCTCAGTCTATCGATTTTACAGACAACTTCCTGTCTGTGGCTTCCAGCCTTGTTGTAATTGTTTAAATACTCGTGCAGCAAGGTTTTGAAACATATAGTTATCTCAGCTACTCGGTTTGTAATATTGAAAATATTATACAGGGCATCAAAGGAGATCTTTTCCTACAAACTTTAGAACAGCAATTAAGAAACCACACGCAAGAACAAGCATGCATAAAGGTGTAGTGACCGCGGCCTAAGGTCTGTTCGTGATCGTAAACAAACTTTTCGGTACCACGGGAGAGACATCCACAATACCCATGTTATTTTATAATGTGAAACAAGACGCATAATATCTCATCTTTGGCAAAAGCTGCATACCTGAAACGTGCAGTGTTGAAATTTTTAGTGGAGGCATTCGGATGCTCAGGTTGAACAACTACATTCATTTATCAAGACAAATGTTTTGACTGTAGAAATAACGACGTCGGAAAGTTTACCTATATAGTCCTTATTTACATGTTGCCCATGATTCGAGCAAGCGCAAAAACAGTTGGCTGATTTTCCTTTCTGCTTTTCCCCTTAGTCTGAGACAATGAAAACATTGCTATAAATCGTGAACATTTCAGTCCTTTGAGATTAGTGGACGATATCACATTAACAATCTTTTTGTGATACAAAAGTTGAAAATCGCCTTGGAAATTTGCGACATTGCCAAATTGTATAAGGACGAGAATTTTCGGATAATTGGCACAGCTAGATCGTCCTTTCATCTGAGTGTATTGGAGTCTGTCTACAGTAAAACAAGAAAACCAGTACTCTGCAGGCATAAAGAGTTCGTTTTTTCACTTGGACTCTTCCAATAATGTTTTGTTTCTTCATTTTCTCTTTCTTTGTTTCCTTTCTTGTTTATGATTGTCTAGTTTTGCTACATGTTTCGTATAAATAGGTTTTGCCATATACATATACTTTCCTTTCAAATGATTCATACTCTGGAGAGTGTAAGACGAAAAAAGCTTTTAAGTATGATTTTAGCGCAATGTCGCAAACTTTCAAGGTGATATCACTTTAATAAGTGAAACTTCAGAGAATCTTTCAGAAATCATTAATCAGAATTAAGAAAAGAACAAAGTAGAATTTGAAATAAATAACGAGAAGATAAAAAATCATGTCTTATTCCAATGTAATATACCAGAATGAAAATGGAAATTCTTGCAAGCGTCTCAGTCACGGAGGCCAGGTGAGTCATTTCCCCACCCCATTCTATTTTTCTGTACAAATCTTAAAAATGACTCTTGCTTAAGTGAATACAGAATTGATGTGTTAAAATGCTGAATAACTTAGTTATGCCAGTAGTAACGTTGGTTTTGGAAAACATCTAACTACTACAAGCCATATTTTGCCGCGGACTCGCAGTTTTGTCCGGCGTGGGGAATTCGCTGTTGATTCAAAGAATTGTAAGTTGACAGGCTAGCATTCGATTAGATCAATACCTTGTATAAATAGGACATTGTATGAATGTGATGTACCTTGCAATTGCACATATCGAAACAAAAGACACGCTTGAGTAATTAGAATGCCCTTGCCTGAATTGAGGCCAAATCCACGGTAACTCGTCAAACGTGTCAGCTTAAGGCAACAATTTTTTAAGTCTAAGCTTCTGGTTTAAGGAGAAATGTACCAACAGAGATGAGAAATTTACAAAAGATCCTTACAAAGATAAATTTGAAAAAGCTTTCTATTTATCATTTGTAGCGAATATAGAATCATGTTTTTACTTCTAATGAGTAAGACAGTTTAGAATCAGTGTTTTAGTGATTCTGGAATGTATGCATTCGTAAATAATTGATTACACTTAGGGCAATATACTCTAACAAAGAACCTTTATTCAAGAAGCCCGAACACTCATTTCGGAAAGAGTAGCAAAGTCATGCATTTAAGCTTACTCTTTCACCAAATTTCATAGCAGCGTGCTGCGAATTCTTAACAATTCCAGAATGCTCTTCGACTTTTTCAATTTTGGGGGTTTTTAATTACGTTTTCAGTTGTTATTACATAGATATTTCAAACATACAGATTAACACCAAACAAAGAAGGTTAAAATTACTTCCAATTTTACCTCACGGCTTTTGTCAGCTTATGGCCACTTCGGGATAAATACAAATGGTCCGTTGATCCCTTGTTTACTGTTGAACTGCGATGAGAAATAATGCTTAATTACCATATAACCCAGGCTGTAAATACAGTTTTGGTGTGGCATCAATACACTTAGCACTGACAAGGTGTAGCTACAATTGTTTATCAACCTATTTTATGATTTTACTTTCTCAAAGAGCTTATTCTCTGAATCAGTTTTCTAAAGATTGTAATTTGTGTTGATTATAACTTTTCAATGCCAATGTTTACCTGTTGGGATAGTGATTATAGTGCATAATACTTGAAAACATTGAAAAGTATTCTTTAGCAGCTATATGCTTTCCAGAGATTTTGGGGTCTGTCATACTTGTCAAGGATTGTTTTCCAGTGTCAAAAATTCCAAGTCGAAAACCTTGTGCACAACGAAATCCCAGTAGCAAATTAAATTAGAAGGATTGGTTAAGACTGTGGGTTAAATGGGTGTTTGTTTTGGAAATAAGTATAATAATTTGATTCTACATGGCTTAAAACCTCCTGACAACCTCAGTAGCTATAACATAAGAGAGGCTAAAGTTCTACTCCGGATACATTATCTCACATTTAAATCGCAAGATATCAACACATCTGGACATTATTTCCATGGCTGGACAAGGAAAATATTTAATTAGAGCTTTTACTGACATATCTCACACCAAGTTCATCTGGGTGAAATATTTGTATGAATAAATAATATCTCCAAACAATATCTTTCACTTTTTTAGAAAAGATCGTCTTCTGGCTTTGCCACTAAAGTTATGGTTAAAGCATTTTCTGGGTAATTTTTAGAAGACCTTTGCTGACGTGCGTACTAAGAAAACTAAAGGCACTCTGGGAGCACAACCCTTTGCTAACCCAGTATTATTATGTAATTAAAAGGGGTTTTCCCCGCAATCTCTTTGTCTTCTTGTTTATTGTTGGCTTATCTTTCGCTAGCACTATGATCTCATTCCTGGTGATCCGGATCACTACCAAAACTTAATTATCGTTAAGTTAGCCCATTTCTGACCTATCATGAAAACCTCATAAAGGTCCCTTCATAATGTTATGAATTATTTTGCTTACAAACAAACCAACCAACCAACCTATAAACAAACCCCGATGAAAACATAACCTCCCTGACGGAGGTAATAATGCCGTTGTTTACACATTCTTCAGTTTCACCTTTCTTTGATAAGGGTAGATATAGTCACTTATTCCAGCTTTCAGTCCACTGGCAAGTTTTCTAAATTAGCTCACACAACTCTTTAATAACCTTTGTATTTGTCAAGGTCTAGATCTTCAAAATCTTTAGTTTTTAGTGTAAAATAATTGCTAGTTAGTGAAAAATACAATAAATTCAAAACGGGGAACTGTATACTCGTCTACAACTTCAGTTAAGCAAGGAAAGTATGTCTATTGAACAAAAAATCAACTGGACAACATTAATCACGGTGTTAACAAAAGAGTTGCCAAAATAAATAGCACTTAAGAAACAACTTTAGGACACAAACAGATAAATGTCTTAGTAACACCATAGTTTATCAAAGTCCTTTGATTAACTATGGTGACACAAAACTGCACAACACTATCAAAGTCTGTGTATTCCTTTTGTCGGTTCCTTTATTTCCTTGAATGGTTTTGGTTTAAACTCATTTTCTGTGTCGATGAACTGTTGTGTGATGTGCCCGTTTTTTTACTAGTGATTCTCTGTGTACTTGTCTCATCTCTGTTTGACTACATATTCTTCTAAACGTATATGATTGTCAGACACACTAAAGCAAGAGAAAACGACAGAGAAAAACAGAAATAGCAATTTTTAGATAATTATCCACTGCATTTCCTTTTGAAGGATCTTTTTGACATAAAACCGTCCGACCATAGGTCATCCACTCAGGCAAGTCATCTACTCCATTCAAAACCTTATTCAAACGATCAGCAATTCTCTTGTGAAAGTTGGAAAGGCTTTTAATCCAGTAGCCTTGAACTTTGTCTTTTCTGGGAGCTTTCTTTGATCCCCACTAAAGATTCTATTTTGCCTAAACTGTGTGATTCGCAGTTGGTACCTCTTAGACTTTGGGACTTTTAGCTATCATCCTTTGTTTCAATTCTTCGATGACTGTTCTAAGTCCCTTCGTTTTCACTCTATATTTTTCCTTAAGATCTCTCAATTTGAGTCTTTTTTTATTTCCTAGTTCTCCCTTCAATTCACTACTTAGAATTCATTTTCAATCCATCGTTTCCACCTTGGTTCTTTTCTTTCTCTAATTTCAAATTTTTTTTAATCCCATCTTTTTGGCAACCCACATACTTGCAGCTTTAATCAGGTTCTTTGTTTCAGTGATATTATTTGTTCTTACAAAGCAGATTGCTGAATTGACTTTCTCAGTAAAAATTCTTAAGGACTTCCCGTCAACTTTTATGAACAGGATTCCATTACTAGTCCTCCCCTCTAAGATTCTTTGCCTCAATTCCTTAACTATCCGCTCCTGTTCTTAGCTCATATCACCTGCACTCACAACATTTTCAACACTATTTATCTCATCCATATCACCTTCCAGATCTTCAAATTCATTTACACCATTATTAGTCGAGCTTTTTTCTGCATTCACCTCACTTGTTATATTTATATCATGTAAGACCTCTTCATCAATTCCTCTCCTGATCATCTCTAGCTCTAATTCAGACAGGCAACCATTTTTTCTTATGGCTCTTGCTTGATCACAAACACGCTGTTCCATTGATTTGAACACGCCCCTATTTCTCCTTTCTCTAAACTTTCTTTGCCGATAACCTCTAATAGGTTTCCCTGTTTCATCAAATGTTTTACTTCTAAAGAAACATTCCATTACAAATTTATTTACTTCCTTGTTTCATTTAATTCTACCAGTAGTATGATGATAACCGAGTCCACGCTGCTGAGCCGATGAACACCTGCCGGGTGAGGGACTTTGACTGGACGTTCCAGCCTCACTTATACCGTTATTCTCAGAAATTTGATTAGCCATTTATCACTCAAATGAGTTATAGTGAATTTTAGATTGCACTACCACCAGTATTTACATCGAGACACCATCCCTCTATGAGGGCTGTCAACCATGTCTAAAGACCCCCTCCTTGCCATGAGACAGACTAGCCCCTGCCGGATGCCAGCCCGGAACTTCTTGGTCTCGGGGACAGTTGACAGGTACTACACCTTGCTCAAGGGTGACCTGGAAGTAGTTGTGGCAAAGGGTTACCTTCATTATCCCACGTCGAAACTCCACAACGGGATGCAGTTTAACGTCATACCCAGGACGTATTATTATCATTATTTCTGATACTCTCAAGACTGTTCTTATATCCTGGTAAATGAGCTCCAATAGCGGATCACAACTAATGGTCTTAGGTATTGT
>JANTCA010004404.1:0-10242 GCA_024741275.1 Chironex yamaguchii
TATCTCTTGGTTACCTCTCACGGCTACAATATTTATGGTGGGGATACGACCCACACTTATCTCTTGGTTAACTCTCGATGCAGCAACATTTATGGTAGAGAAGGCAATAAACAGAGTAGGGCTCAAATTCCAGTCCTACCAGGAAATATTGTAGCCTTGAACTAAAACGAACTTCCCCCAATCTTCCTACACAACAAATAATGATCAACATGATAATTAAATTCTGTAATACATGTTGAGATATGTATATCAAGTATACATTAAGTATATTTATACACAGAAGAACACCCCAAAAAGCGTAAGGCATGAATCAGAATACGCTACCTGGCAATAACTGTATGTCTTGTATCACTTCTTGAATTCGCTGTTGCTTTGAAAGTTTGTCTTCAGCCATCAAGACAGCAAACAGTACAAGCGCTAGGAATTGACTGACATAGGCTTTCGTGCTTGCGATGCCAATTTCTGTACCAGCATTACAATGTATTCCGCAGTACGTTTCTCTCGATAGCGTGCTGTTAACTGAATTAGTAGAAAAGTACAAAAACCAGATATCATCTGTGGCTTGGCTACAAAACGTTTACAGTCTGATACAACTAGCCAATTTCCGACGCAAAAGTTGTAAAGTAATGTACTTTCGATAGGACGGTAATAATTGATTGGCTTTTTAAAGTACATGATATTATTCCCGTTAGACAGGCTTCTTATTTTCACATTTGGGTGAGACAACATTACTTTCATAACTTTAATCCCACTTTGCTTTGCGATTTGTGCTGGATATCTCACGAGGGCTTCCAAAGAACGCGGTCAACGAAATGAAGACGGACCATGGAGCTTGACGCTTCTGTACGAGAAACAACGAAACGTCCATAAACTAAAATGTTGATTTTCGTAGAAGAAAGTAGTATAAACCGTTATCGAATTGGGCGCCCTTTTGAATCTGAAAAAAAACCACCAAGTGGGTCCGCAGGACAAACAAAAAGAAAAAAAAACATCGTCGTGTTGTGGAAAATACATGATAAACCAAAGGCCTGTTTGCATGAAGGTAGGGTCACTGTCCAAGGAAAGTCGCTCTCCTAGTAGCGTCACCTCCCTCTTCTGTTTTTCTTGGTGTCGCATTCTCTTGATGACGACAATTAGTATCCTTGCACGGAGGGTTACCGTTTTATGAAAGTTTTTGGCTCCGCAAAACAATATTTCTTGAGAGTGTAAATCGAAAATCGTCTGTTAGTTTTAACATGAAGTTAAAAGAACCAGGGTAAAATACTAGCTACAAAAACATTCAGCAAGTACAGACTTCCGCCAAGCAGCTCAGATCTTTCCTTACTACAAAAATAATAGTCCTATATCTGTTTGAATTACGTCCTTCGATATATTAAACAAAACATTTCTGACATTTCTTAAAAATTGCATCAAAATCAGTTGGTAGCTTTCAGAGTTATCTTGCTACCAAACAAGCAAGCAAACAAACGGGCAGACAGACGAACAACAAACAGACAGACAGACAAACAACAAACAAACAAACAGACAGACCGACGAACACCACCAAAACAACAACTCTAACTTTGGTGGAGGCAACAATTACTAACCCGTATTTGTGACTCCCATGACAAATGCATCCCTGTGTTTACAATATCGCAATGCCTGAAGTGTACTCGTTGTTTCTCCTGTAGTGATAAAAAAGGACTTTATTAACACTAAAAGCGACAAAAAATTTTGTCTACTGTAAAGATGAGTTCACAGTAGTTCTTTACCGAAAACGGCCATTTGTTCTCCTTACCACTGACTTAGTTAAAGAGAAAAAGGAAGAAAGAAGATAAAAAACATGCAAGGACGAAAATGCAGGTCACAAATCTGTGTAGCTGTATTTGCACATACGACGAAGAGTACAAACACATAGTCAAAAGTAAACATGTATGTGTACACATGCCACACGTTTGTGAATACTATTTCATCATCACAAAATAAATAAAACATACACATGCATGCAAGACAGTCCCAAGCATGTATGAACATACATCACAGTATGGAGGCACTAAATCACATAGTGACATCAACACTATATGTATATAGAGGTGATTTAACAATCATAAGACACTCGTTCAAGCTTAATAAGAACTTCTGAAAGGGAATCGTTCAATTCGTTCAATCGTTCAAAAGAAGGTTCTAACTAACAGCACGTTATCAATATTGATTTATTTGGCGAAACGTAGAATTTCTACACTTACAAGAAATTGCTGTCGCTTATGGTGTTACAATTTTCATTCAACCGCCAGAAAGCAGTGCAAACTTTCCAAGTTTGTCTCCCAACCTTGGTTTACTTAGTAAAGTATCAAATCTCAAAGTGAAGGGGGGAGGTAGGTTGGGGGGTGGGCTGCCTAGGATTGCAACTGTAGCAATTTTTGTGAAAAGCAAAATAAAGTTCTACCACAAAAAGCATACAGAAAAATTGGTTTGCAAAAGATAAATAACAGATGTTCTGTATGACAAATTTGACCAGTTAGGCATCAATAAACTAACCACTGGGAAATGGAAAACAAAGGGCACGATAAGAAGGGATGAAAAAACAGAAGCAGATAAGGTTAACAGCATTTGTAAATGGGTGAGGATTGGTTCACAAGTTGAAGAGGAACAGTGTATGTCCTCCATCTACAAAAAACTCTTTTGTTCTACAAAGCCATGCAAAACAGCTGCCAAAGCAAGAGGACACACGAAAACCAGTACTCTGTAAGCAGAAAGAGTTCGTTTTTTTCACTTGGACTCTTCCAATAACGCTTTGTTTCTTTTTCCTTTCTTGTTTAAGATTGGCCAGTTTTAATACATGTTTCATACAGGTTGCCATATATCTCTGCTTTCCTTGCTGATGATTCATGCATTCAGACAAGTCAGACAAAAAAGCTTTTGAGTATGTTTTCAGCGCAATGTTGCAAAATTTTCAAGGTGATTTTCAAGTTTCATACCACAAAAAGATTGTTCCTATAAATACTTTAGCAGTGAGAGTTAACTAAGACATGGGAGTGGGTCATGTTCCTACCATAAATATTTTATCAGTGAGAGTATGTACATACATGTAGTTACATAAGCTAGCATAATTTACCTGACTGGCTTATAAAAATGCAGACATCATCACGAAAGACAGGCACTTCACGATCCAAGAAATCACTTGCAAGTTCCACCATCACTGGGAGTTCAGTGAGCTCTTCTATTATTTGGCGAGTCTATAACAGAAAATGTGAAATCACTCTTTGCAATTAACTCATTTGTCCACATTATCTGATACAGTTATTAACTTAACTATTTTCATCAACCATCAACTAGTTTCAGTTTATTAATGTCACAGCATGGTATAAGGAAGAACATAAACGAGTACTCAATGATAAACATGGTATTTGGCTGAATAAACTATGACCTATGCATCTCTGATATACTAGCAGGCTTGTCTCACACACTCTTTAGGCATATAATCTTCTGAAGATTGGACAATTCGGTTTGCTAAATATATATTTAATCATGTATATAACATCTATAATGATACATATATTATATCTGTAATCATATATATCTATAATTGCATACTAATACATCTCCACATAATCACCAGGCAACATTCAGGCAATCATCAGTTGCCTGACGCTTGCTTTAGCATGAAACTAGTGGTAGCAGCAATACCTTAGTTCTCTGCATCTGCATTATCAATTGGTTATTCCAACCCCACTTATTAGAGGTCATGAGCCTAAACCATCTTAACAAGGAAAGGCATTTCAAAAAATTATTAAACTGGATTATCAAATAATCAAACTTACACCGATGGCACAATGATAACTTGAACCAGCACCAACCAGAAGGAGCCTTCGACATCGCAGTATCTCATCAATATGGGGCTCTATTCCTCGAAGCATGACTGCAAAGAAAAGAAATTTGGAAGTGAATCTGGTGAAAGGTAGCTCAAAAAAGCTTATAACTCATGACATGATAAACTTCAATTCTCCAAGCCAGAGGTGGAAAGACATATTTTTCTTCCCGGGACCGCAGTTCAGACAGCAAATATTTTCTGCACCGTAAACAAGCAGCACAGTCACATAGTTAGGATTGGTCTAATCAAAATCTTGCATACTTAAAATTTGCATTAAAATCTAACCATATCAAACACCACCAAGAACAATTCTTTCCTTTGACTTAAAAAGACAAGAACTTTGCTTACATTAATCTGCATTATTCTGCTACTATTATTAAGCATTCTGATTTCGTTTGCAAGCACCCAAAGTGAATTTTGTTTGCATTTCCCATTGATTGAATACATTAATGTACCAATTTTGCAGTAACGTCTTACTTGATTACAGAAACATGGCAAATATAATTAATATTTGCATTACATCTGTTCAGGATCTATATTTCTGGCATCATTGATTAATCAGTGCTGACTGAATTGCTGATTTTATTTTTTTCATATCTTTCTTTCCGCTTTTGTTGATTCTTTCTGTCTGGAATTTTGGTACCTTTCCATGTTAAGTCTGAGTTCTGCTTTTGTTCTTTCTGGGAACCAAAATATTATCTGGGACCGATGGTCCCGTGATCTGATACTTTTTCCACACCTGCTCCAAGCATTCTACTGAGTCGACAAAACACCAGGATTTTCAACCCATTGCATAATGTTGTTCACAGACAACACAGCTAGGCTCACGATAGAGTGCACTCTTAAAAATCCACAATAAAAATCCACAGGAAGTCAGTAAACAATAGGGATTTTCCCAAACAAGCTTCCATTGATACACCAACAAAAACCAGCAAAAGGCGTCCTCAAAAGTGCAACTCCACACTACAAAGAAGGCAGGAAATCACAATGGAACTAACTGCTGAGCTTTTGATGGTCCATTCTGATGCTTCTCTTTGGAAAAAGGTGTTGCTAGAGAGGATGGATTAGTGATTTTTTTATTTCCATGTCTTTCTTTTCAAATAAGATCAACAGCAATCACAACTGTTGTATTGATCCTGAATTTTGTAATTAGAATTAGCATTCAACATGACCATACACTATCAATATATGGAATATAATGCTATTTCTTGCATTTATAGTATAGTGAGTTAGTAAAGTGAGTAATCTACCCTAAGCCCCTGATACAAATACCTTGTAACCTTGCAGGAAAAAGCCAAAACATAACAATTAAATGAATTAATTCATCCATTGCTTGGTTTATGTATATATGCACATCTATTTAGTTCAGAAATGACTATCAATTGACATTTTAACATAAATCTTGATACATTACCATGATGAAAATCCTCAGATAAATAAAATTTCAGTCACCAAATACATGACAAATGTATTCACTATAATTGACAATTATATACAGCATTTGACAGTTGTAAAACTTTACAATTATTTCAAGCTATTTCAGGTTTTTCCCCACCAAGGCAAACTTTAATTTGCATTCAGACAGGCATCAAATAGGTAATGGTTTTCAACATCATGTGCTGCCCTTCATAAAGCTAATGCTATCAATATATTTGCCAGACTACCATACACTTAAATGGGTGCCCACTTTTATGTTTGTGCAAAGCAAGTTTATGTGAGCCCAGTATCAATTAAAAATAATCATAAATTTTCATTAGAGATATCCTTGCTACATGGTAAGAAATGTTTTCTACCTTTGTTTTTTTTAAAGTCAATTCTTCCTTCATATGTCCGCTTGATAGCTTCTGGTTGTTCAAATATATCCTTCTCCATAAATGATTTGAAATTGCCTTGTGAAGTACCAGAAAGCAAAGTGATTAGCAAAACAGAAAGGTGTAAATCACAAAAAGGAAAAAGAAAACAGCAACCCAAAGACATACAGAAGTTGGATGACATACAGAAATTGGACATAAAAGGGGATATACAAATCATATCATTTAGTAGGTTTACTTTTAATGTTGAAAAATGTGAAATCATGTCCTAACCCATAAGAGTTCTCTGCCAATGCTCAAAAGAATTAAAATTACACTGGATCATTTGAATCATCCTGAGAGCACAAATCTTCACGGGATCAGGTTGGTTTCTTAGTTTCTCAATATTCAAATTACCTGTACTATAACACATGGCAATGGGGTTTCCACAAGGAGGATTTTCTTAGCTGCTGCATCATGAAGATATTGCTAACAAATATGGGTTTTGCTAATAGGTGCCATGGCAACTGGATTATCCCCACAAGGAGTTCCTTACTAGTTGTTGTTTTATCAAGATATCATTATTGAAGACTTCACAGTGATCCAGAATCCTGGATTTTATATGAACCGTCACCATAAAAGCTGGATCTGGTTAGGCTACTTATGTACGGTAAAAATTTCATAACAATATGTTAGCAGCCTTTTAAGTTATTTTGCAAACTAACCAAGAGCCAACAAACACACAAAGCATAACCTCTTTGGCATATGTAATATTATACAATAAAGACTTATACAGTAGACCTTCTGAATCAAATCATCATGATTATATTATCATCACTGTGGTTACTTCAGTTGAATATTAATCATAAATTGGCTAACTGACAGTTATCATAGCTCCATATAGAAGTCATCAGGGTGTTCTTGAGTTAAAACAGAAATTAAGGCATGATTGTGACCACCTGAGCATCGAACCCAGGTCTCACAACTGTAAATCTGATGCTAAATTTAAGAGAACCAGGTGTAACACCCCCTGGGCATAATCATACCTTAATTTCAGTTCCTGATTGCCATAGCTCTCAGCAGCTGGTCTTGGTTGAGGTTTGTGCCTTATTCAATACACAATATATATCAAGCAACTTTTCAGCAACTTTTCATCCATTAATGCAGTAAAACATATATGTTGTAGGATCAAATCAACCAAATTGTTCCTTTCTGAGGGAACTCATTCAAAGCTATGCAATTATACCACCTTGAAGTGTAGAGCTACTCTTGAGTGCTGAATAAAACACCCTCCCCTACACTTATTAATTTTTTGAAAAAAATCCATCCAGGACATCCTTATTCCAGAGCCCCTGTTTATGTTTGAATGTTACAATCTGAGTATTATGTAACACGAGAAACTGTGTTTTTCATTTTGTTTACAGTTGAAACAACTTGTGAAACCAATTTTTCCCCCACAAATTGCAAAATGCATACATTAAAGCTTGTCGTAGCGTAAGGAAGTGCATCCAGAGCAAAAAGCAAGTAAATCTCTTATTAATTAAAAAATTCATTATATTGCTCTGTTGAAAATAGCTGGAAAATGGGACTTATGGGTAACTCAAAAGTCTTTTAAAACAGCAAATTTTTTGCATTCAATGGTTAAACTAGATGTGAAATGCTAACCCTTAAATCCAGAGAGTGACTATACTTCTGCACTGTATCCACAGTAATTAGAAACTAAATCTCACAAGTATTCAACACTAACCTTTCTCTTTAACTTCTTCCTTTTCATCTTGAAAACTATTGTCCAGCTTCAACTGATGTAATGGAGCTGGGTGGATGATTTCCATACCTTGGAATGGAAACGACATTAACAGTAGAATTACACTGATATTAACATTCGATACCTTAAACATACAAAGACATCATAATAACAATTTCATATCTGATACTACATTTATCCCAAATACAACAATGCTGTCATAAAGGAATGCATCATAGGAGCATCATTATTTCACCTACGGGATTACTGTCAAATAAACCAGTTTCACACGCGAGAAAAACGTGATTTTTTTGTCAATGCCACCTTCATGACCAAACCCGATAGAAATGGCTACTAACCTACAGCACGTTTTCCACGCTGTCACAAATTTTCCAAGAGCAATCAATTGTGAGTGCAGTCAATTGGTCTTGCAAAATCCACCTGATCACGAGCAATTATGCAGACGTTTTGCTCAACTCCACTATCATTACAATGTAAGTTAATTGCTTAAATTGCATGCAGTTTATTGTAGTTCTTGCAATAAAGAAATAAACTAGACTTCACAATGCAAATAGAATACAACCTACGCACGCACTCACTCACCCGAATGGAAAATAAATTTAAAAGGAACACGCAAGCGGAAACGTAAATAGACGCATTTAGATTGGATAAATGGAATTAGGATGATAACAGGAATAGAAAGTGTCTGTTAGAGCTTGTACAGTTCTGACATAGGCCAAAACAAACAAGCACAGTTCATAGAATTTTCCATTGGTTATCACCCTCTTAAGTATCAAAAGGACTCAACTGTTAACTAATCTAGTTCTTAATACCTTTGTGCCTTGATTCCGCCAGCTTAGCTTGACCTTAACGTTGCTTTCTACAGTGAAGGAGCTGACTTGAGTGAGAACACGTAGATCGTGCTGTGTTGACCGTGCTCAAAGCAAAAACGAATCGCATCGACATAAATTATCGATAAATTAGGTTTTGTCTGATAAAATTGATCTACGTCATTAAAGCAATGTCTCTAGCAGTACGGACGGTAACCATGGTATTCCATTCAATATAGACAATACCTAGAAAGCCAAACAAGGTATTCACCTTTATAGCAATATTAAGCTAATAGTTTTATGGAACTATAAGCAAATTCTGTTTCTTTGAAGTAAAATGCTTTTATAAATTTAAAAACGGGAATTGAGAGAATTGTTAAACAAGACAACATACGGCTGGATTTCGAAGAAATGTAGTTATGTTGTAACATCTGTGTAGTATCTGACGAAGCCAGTGTCACATACTCACCTTCATATACCTCACTGGAAAGCACTTTCCAGCTACGAATAGGTGAAGTTACTTTACTATTGCCAGGTTCCATCGTCTTATCTCTCTGTTGCAATTTATTGCTAGCTCGTCCTCCTGCAAACTTATGCGTGGTTTAGTTTGCAAAAGCCCCTTCTGAGCCCCCTTTTGATTTAGCCTCCCTTTGCTGAACAATAGCATTTCAGTCATTTGGGTTTAATAACACCATGACAACCAAAGGCAACGGATCAAACAGTAATATTTACAAATTTGATGCCAAATTCTCCTATGCAAAACTAGAATACCACACACGTTAAGTACCTAGTTAAATTGTCCTCTTGAGATCACAGAGATAACCAACTGGAAAAACATTGCAACGAAATGAAGTAAGTCAAACGCCCCCATCAGACCATATATTTCAAAGGGTCTACTCTAAAGCATTCTCATAAATAAATAATTTCATGCAAAGCGGCAGCATCAAACGAGAATACAATAAAATATTCTGCCTCTTAAAATAACAGAAGAAAGCAAAGCATGGAAAACAACTTCACAAAATTCAAAAACCCTGCAATCAAATAAAACCTATTATGGTGCAAACATAATTAGTGCGAGAGTGCAAGGGTCTTTTGTTTCCCTCGTAGTTAATAAAAGAAAAAATGTGTAACAGGTATGATACCCAAGTTACATTTAACATTTACCATAATTGTGATAAGTGTAAAATTGTTGCTGTTGTTGCTGTTGATACTGCTAGTTGTTGCCGCTGTTGTTGCTTCTGCTAAAAATAATTAAAGCGATAAAGATGATAATTGTGATGATGACGATAATAATAATGGTGATAGTGGTGATAATAACAATTGTGATAATGGTGATGTTAAACTCAATTTATTTCTTTATGACATTAAAATACAATTTCAAGTCTCACTTTACAGGTAACTTGGAATTGACTATTTGAATCTTTAACACGGGAAAAAAAAATATATATATGAAATGTTTATTTTTTGAGGAATTTATAAAATCTTTTAATGAACATAGGAGATTGAGGCTTTTGCAGTTTATTACATATATATATATACAGATATCTGACACTGATGAAGGCTTAAGCCGAAACACAGAAAAAATTAATGAATTTCCCCTTACCCACCACTCGTGATACCAAGGAATTTGAATGTCCTTCACCAAACCTTTGTGCTGTGATGGCACGGAGGTTTGAGTGTTGGCTTTTACATCTGAGGATTGCAAATTCGAACCCGGTCAGCTCTCACTTAGTGCAGCTATTGTGGTAATGCCCACTCTTGACAAATATTCTATGCTCTCTACAACTTACATGCACTCATGTTTTCATGTTTATCATTTACGCTCTACTTCTTTTATTGTAATTTGTCTATTCTACTTAGTATTTCTTCTCTTGTGTCTGTTTTTTTTTTCTCGGCCATTTGGTTATAAGTGTAGTTGTCCTCTTGTGTATTGTTAAAATAGTCAGGTATGTGCTGCTTCATGTGTTTAAAAAATATATCAAAATTCTTGTAACATCTGTTCTTTGATGTATTAAACTTCTATTCCTA
>JANTCA010004405.1:0-10242 GCA_024741275.1 Chironex yamaguchii
GCTTCTTCTGTTAGTAGCTCCTTCTGTTAGTAGCTTCTTCTGTTAGTAGCTCCTTCTGTTAGTAGCTTCTTCTGTTAGTAGCTCCTTCTGTTAGTAGCTTCTTCTGTTACGGTAGCCTGTCAACTACAACACTACAAAATTTATCTATTCTTCCTCCCAGGACTTTTAAACGTCTAACGGCGCTTCATGTACACTCGAATGGTCATGAATCTTTATATCTTAGCACAGAGTGATGTAAACTGTGTTTCCTCCTGTCTCCAGCAGCCTCTACCCAGTATCTTACCCATTCTGGTAGGATAAAGACTCTTCATTCTTTGAAGCACCGAGTGACTTTACAAACTTACATGTAGTACACTTAAGCTTAATATTTTGTATAGAAAGCGTCATGGATCTTTTATAATGAACTTAGTTTGCTACTTTTTAGACCAGCAGATTACCTTGGCAATATCACAGCTTCATGGTCTGGTTCTGCGTCAGCTCTTGCTCCTGATTCAGCGTCAGTTCTGCTTCCGTTGAAGGACAAGAACGTGACTCAGATACAGAACGCCATGCTAATGATAAATGACTCTCTTTTCTAGATTATGCTTTTAACGGCTGAATCGACATATGAAGGATACTTAAAGTTACACTACATCTGCAGGCTACAATACCTACTATTATGATAGTACTCTGTGCAAATAATTACGCGAACAAAGTGTAATAATGAAAACAAAATTATGCAGTTCTATGCAAATTTATCATTGCCTCTCCAGTTTCCTTTGATCCTTGATTGAGTGTTATGGTTCATGATCCTTGATTGAGTGTGATGGTTCATGATCCTTGATTGAGTGTTATGGTTTGGAAGACTAACACTTGAAACAGACGGTTCTAAAAGAGGCTTATGCTTTATTAGTGTGTGAACGTAAATGTGACTACTAATCGATATTTACAATACTTTTCTTATCGTGTCTTTCAAAATAAATTTTGTCATATTCTCCCAAAAGTTTAGGTCAATGCTGATTTCTACATATAATAAGTAGTTTAACGTCGATTCATTGATTGATTGATACATTGATTAACTGAAGCATTTAAACGTCGTATACAAGTGTTTACCTTCCACTACACCCCTGCCAAGGCCTCTACCCTCTAAGTAACCTTGCGTTAGAAAGAAAGGTTGTGTGCTTTACTGAACAAGAGAGCTAATCTGGCGGGACTGTTGGTCAGCTGTCAAAGACAGGTCAAGAGTAGAAGCCAGACACCTATAGCGAGAAAGTGGAAAACTAATGAAGCTGCAAGCAGCACGAAAATGGATGTGGACAAGTCTTAATTGCATGTGAAAGTGGTTGTGATGTGTAATGCTGTGTATTACATCTTCATGTTATTTTCATCATTTTAACCCATATGTGGAATCTCTACAACGATATAGAAAAATAATCAAGGTTGTAAAAATTGTACAGAATAGTTATCATCGATAAGTGCAATGGAATTTGTTAATGTTTTGATTTAGTTGATGGAAAATATTCGCCCTGGAGCAACTATAGTCCTTGTGACAAAAAATGTGGTGGAGGTGTTCAGAAGCGGACAAGAACGTGTACAAATCCAGCACCAGCACACGGAGGAAAGAATTGTGTTGGAGCAAAAGAAGAGAGTAGACAATGCAACACACAAGCTTGTGCAGGTAATGAGACATCTCATATCATTCTTTGTAGTTTAAGCAAACTGTGGATACAGAATGGATATCATTGATTTGTATTTACGCTGAAAATACTTTTTCTAAGCAAATTCAATTGCACTCGAAGAAATCTTCGCATAAGTTGATTGTTTTACAACTTTTACAGTTGCATTTATTTTTATTTGCTTTGTCTTTCCTTAGTCGTTTTAAATTCTTAAACATGATGGCTGCCTTCTAAATCTGTTAGTAACTTCAAAAATCCATACAACCTAGGCAACAACCAGGGAGGTGATTTTCAGTGCTTACAATTAGTGCTTTTTTCATTTTTACGATACAGTTGACGGCAAATATTCCCCATGGGGAAAGTTTGGAGCATGCAGTAAATCTTGTGGTGGTGGCCAACAGAAAAAGACAAGAACATGCACCAATCCAGCTCCAGCTCATGGCGGCAAAAATTGTGTTGGTCCAAGTGAAATGACACAAGTGTGTAATACAAGTCCATGCCCAGGTAACTGTGATGAGTTAAGAGTTACAGATAATAATCCCTCATCTATCTACCTAGGTGATGGAGGTCCCTTCCCAAATGACCGCCTTAGTCGTGTTGGTGGGATATGGCTATGCTTCAACGTGCTGTCCGGGCATATTTTTGAAGAGTGTTTTGTGATGACACCGTCACCCTCAGTACTTTGCTCACTGAAGTGGTTTCTGCCAGCCATATATCACTTATTTTGGTTCCTCTGCCGGCCAGAAAGAATTGGAGCGTCGATGATGTAACCTGTCAAGCGCACTTCACCTTATCAATCAACCTGCTGCCGTTGACTTCGCCATAACCCTGGCGCTGGGCCCTAAACAGGTACTGTCAGCCGGAGCCAGCTGAGCCTGGAACTCACGCAGGGCAGGGTCGTTACGCGCTTAAGTAACCCCAAGTTACCCGTTAACCGATAATCCCTCACAGCTCTTCACAAGTTAATCTCATATCCACTATATACCAGATCAGAGGCAATCAAACGATGTCCTTACCTGGGCAGACAAGAGGTGAATGGACATTTGTTCTTTAGTTTTTTTAGTACTGAAATGAGAAAATGGTCCAAAAGTAAGTCCGACCTATGAATGCTGTCGCTTACAATTTCTTCAACGCATGACAATTTGGTTGAATAAGCTTTGACGCTGGTAAATGATCAAAACTTAATTTGTCATGTTTCGTGTATCTGTAATACTAAAACTAACAGATGAAATTTAACTATGTAAAGATACAAGACCTTAACAAATAATAAAAAATTTGTGTCAACCAACTTCTAAGCCCGAGCAGAACTTTGCTAACACTATTGTTTAAAATCTAAGCATCTATGATATTAATCATCAATAATTTGTTTTAGTTTTTATACGATTTTCATCACCATTGAAGTAAGCCTCGGTACATGTCGTATTGTTTAGTGTTTACAAATAAGTTCGGCATTATTCTTGTTTGCCACATTTTATTACCTTACTTGCACGGTAAAGAAATGGCACGGCAAATTATCTTTATACTTAATAGCATACACGTTTTCCTTTTTGGGTATCAACATGTTTTGATTTACAAATTTAGAGACCATGATACTATAGATATGGATCAAAACTGACCAATAAGGAAGAAACAAACATACGATTGGACATGGAAAATCAAAAGGTATTATAGTAAACAATGAAAAACACACAAAACATGCATGGAGAAAATTGGTGAAACTCCAAGGATTAGTTACTCAATCGAAGTAGAGCAATAACTTCCTACCGTCTACAAATGCTAGATTTATGCTCCCTAACATAAACCGCCTCTAAAATACTAACATGCAATCTAGACCTACCTTTTGCAACAACTGGGAAAAGGTCATTGGTGAAACTGTTGAAGTACGGTACAGCTGCATGACCACGCTTTTGATCAATTTGTGCCGACTTACGTTAATTATTATCTAGGATTAGCTCTAGACAAAATGTTGTTGGCATTTTACTCAGAAGGACCATTTAACATTGCGAACAATGATCAAGAATGCAATTATGGCTAATAGTTCATTTTTTTGGATTACGGTTGAATTGGAAATATAAATGCCAACAAATACGCCAACTTCATATGACACACTTAGGAATACTAAAGACGTATCTTCAAACGTCTAAATTTCAAAACTTTTTAGACTTTAAAACTTAAGCCCTTAAGCTGAAATGGTAACATTTTTTAGTACACTTGACGACATTCTGAGGTCTTTAATTTGCTACGTAAGTTGTCTTATTTTGTTGTCTTGTTGCTCCATACACGAAACCAGCTAATACAATGTCATTACCATTGATCAATTTCTTAAAATTCACTGAATTTTGAATTTAGTTGATGGTAAATATTCACCCTGGAGCAGCTATGGAAGCTGCAGCAAGAGCTGTGGTGGAGGTGTTCAGAAGCGGACACGAACATGCACAAATCCAGCACCAGCACACGGAGGAAAGAATTGTGTTGGAGCAAATGAAGAGAGCCGAACATGCAATACACATACATGTGCAGGTAATGACCATCTCGTTTGCAATCTTTAGAGTGGAACGAGAAAAATCGCGAATTTTATAATTTGCCTAGAAGTGAAATATTCGTGCAAGAGATGGTTATACTAAATATGCGGTTTAAGTAGAATGTGACTTTAAATAAGAAGAAGATTAAGGTCATTCTGCTGGAAGACGACAACTTGAGACTTGAGATGTTACCCGAAAGTCAAGAATAACTGAAACATGGTTTCCTTTTGTAATATGAGGGTAAAAATTAGCACGGAAATGCCACATACTGGAATTGATTTTCTGATTGGCGCTTTGCACTCACATGCTTAAAGCAATAGGCTCATCTTTTTTCCGCTTTAGGTGGAACATCTGCTTCAAAAGTTAAAATAACTAATGGCTTTCGTTTAGACGATATTTGCAGTTATTTTGCCTATACTTGCTTCTTTATTAACCTTAATAGTCAGTCTATCTTTCTAAAAACGCCATCCACAAAAGATTGTAAAACTGCCAGTGTTTCTCCAATTTATAATGATGGCCCGACTGACGTGAATTTAATCTATCGAATTGTTTCGGGGCTGCCATTGGTCTCTGGCTATTTGAGAAACCAATTTGTGAGGAATTCTATATTTTCCTCACGAAGAACAGTCGTCTGTTTTTAAAACTATCACGATTTCAAGAGCTTTGTACCAACATTTTGTTAACGTGAACTGACAACTGGGACCTTGACTTTTATATGATAAAATATACATCTATGACCTTCTTAGACTTAAAGAAGGTTTTTGACACCAAATTGTAATAAAAAAGCATGGTAAACTTGAGTTAATTGAACTCTTAAAGTAGATTTTAAAGAACATAACGATTTATCTGTCAATTTTTGACTTGCAAGGCCTTAGTCATGCGACAGAATGGGGAATAAGTATAACAAAGTTGATATAGAGAAGGAGGACTAGGACTAATCGATCGTAGGAGGCAACAATTGGAATCGAGACAGAAAACAACCACAAAGCCAAGAATTGATCTATCGAATGACACACAAAATAAGGAATAACTAGGGTAAAGAAAGTACATGGAAAGAAAAAGATTGAAATCCTAGAAAAAAAAGGAACAAGTGTGTATATGATGGTTAATGGAAGTCAAAGTCGCCTTGAAAATTTGCGACATTACGCTAAATCATACTTAAAATCTTTTTTCGTCTAACACTCTTCAGAGTATGAAACGTCAGAAAGGGAAGTATATGTATATGGCAACCTATTTATACGAAACATGTAGCAAATCTAGCCAATCATAAACAAGGAAGGAAACAAAGAAAGAGAAAATGAAGAAACAAAACATTATTGGAAGAGTCCAAGTGAAAAAAACGAACCCTTTCTGCCTACAGAGTACTGGGTTTCTTGTTTTGTGCATAAGGCTACCAAACTTTGTGTCGAACGACAGAGCACTTAAGGTCAATTGTGATTGGTCTGATTAAAATATAATGCTACAGGTGTATCGGGATGGTTGCGAATGTCACCCAGGTGTTCATAAAAGCGTTCGGAAAACGAACATTTGGGTTTCGTGAAGACCTGAACGAGTAATTGAGTGGACAATTTTCTTTACTTTTGAAAATGTCTGCTGAAAGGTAAGGTTCGATAATTTGTCTCGTTGCAAACAATATTTTAAGTACCTCAGGATAAACGCTCATATGTAAAGGTAACTTATTCTCTTCGTAGTAAATGGTGGATTCACAGCCTGGTCAAAATATGGTCCATGCAGTCAATCGTGTGGGGGAGGTTTTATGAAAAGTACAAGGACCTGTACCAACCCACCACCATCTGGGGGTGGAAAGGATTGTGTTGGACCACGGCAAAGAACTATTGCATGTAAAAATGATCTTTGCCCGGGTAAGCCATATTTGTGTTTACGTTTCCTTATACTCGAGATAATTATGTTTTGAGGCTCTGTAATAATTGACATAAACAGGATTAAAACTAATTTATTGATATAGTTTTTGCACAATCACGTATATCTGTGAAAATGTTTGCGTTATAGATGGCATTGATTTTGACATTACAATAAAAAGATACTGTATTTTTCCTGTCAAAAACTGTTGTATCACACATTTTCCCACTTGTCGCGTAATGGAGCAGTAGAAAGTTCTATGAGATAGCTTGTCACTCCATGCAAGTGTTTAAAAATAAAGATAGCTACAATATCGACAGACTTCCATTGCATTTGGTAAAAAAGTGAAGCAATGAAACAACATAGGATATTACACTTACCTGCAAAGCATGAAGAATTTTCCTTTAGCATCATAACTTTGCAAAAAAATCAAATTTACCTTGGGAAATTAAGCATGAGAGATTTTGCTTGAGTGATTTAGCTTGAGAGATTTCGTTTGAGTAGTTTATCTTAAATCCGATTAATTAATGACTTTCCTATGCAAATATACACCAGCAATTAAATAAGGTATGATTTGTAAGATGTCTTTGCGTCCTCAGCCTGAAACAAGTAAGGATATTTGTTTAGAGCTTTCTTGCAGGGGTTTAAGGGGAGATTTTGCTTTTTGACAAAATATTTTCTGTATATTTTATCTAATTAAAGCAGGACGAGAAAACAAGAGTGCTCATTCATTTCCAAATGTCCTTACATTTACACATTCTTCAGTCTTATTTAACAACCTGACACCAATACTACTCCAATTGTTGAATGTCCAGACATTTTGCTCTTTAAAATTATAATTTTAAGGCTGTTATTGCGTATTTGATACTGTAAGGCGACTTTATTTTAAATACTTTTTCGTAGTTCTTGTGATATTGATTTACTGATGGAAGGAAATTGTTCAACAACTAAATAGGAACTTATCTTTTATTCACGGTTTTGAGATTAGTGATCATACATGCTTACAAATGCATTCAAATTTTTCACCAAAAAGTAGGATTACGTTTGTTCAATAGTTGATTTGTAATCAAGGGTAAAAAATTTGCTTTTAATCTTTAGCTAATGGCGAATGCAACAATTTCGGGAATTTTGCCGCCAGTCACCTACTTTATCACACTAGGTATAGAACGATCTGCAAAATAGCACAGATTTTTACAACATATTAACGTGATGCTTTCTTTCAGAAAAGTAATGAAACTATGTACTTTTTCTTAGAAGAATATTTTGCATTCTCGAAGAGCAACAGGGACCTGTCATGGCTTCTTGTATGGAAAATATTCCCCTTAAACTCGCAGGAGCAGTAATTAATATGAAAAAAATAAATAAACTCTCCAAAGAGTCATATTTATCAATTATCTAACTTAGACTGTTCCAGAGTTTAGATGGCAGGTTAAATGCAGCTTTGTCAACTTGCAACTGAACGCACTTATTCTAATTACAGGCCCAGCTGGTGTTAGCAAAGCTCAGGAAATTGTTGAAAACTTTTTGAAGAAGTTTCACAAAGACAAATATCCTGGCAAAAAACCATCAGGTAAACATGTTTTATTAAAATTGTTACATAATAATAAGCATTATCTTGAAAAGTATGCATAGTATTTTATACTTTAAAATTTTTAACTTTTGTAAAATCGTTTATAGAAATTGTAAATCATCTCGATAACCGAGCTCAAGGCAAATTTGTACACTGAATTTGAACAGGTTTATAAAGCCTACTTATAGAAGTATCAAACTATAGCAAGAGCCTGAATAATGTGTTGTGCCATAAGCTGCTTGATGTATTGCAGAAATTTGACCGTAACTCGGGAACTAAAAAAGTGCACAAGATTGTCAAAGGCTTGAAACCTTGAAGCCTTACGAGCCAATAGGCACGAAACGGATAGGTAGGTAAGATTGTCAATGGCACCTAGTTAAGCAGAACGAATTACAAGAAGTATTAGGAATAATAATTTATTATCATTTCGCCACTGTTGGCAATTATATTGATGGTGTTGATAATGAAACGAGCCAGGGTACAGTAGCATGGAATAAGGGCGACAATTTTCATAATCGTTTTGTGATTCAAAACTTGAAAATCGGCTTGAAAATCTGCGACACTGTGCTAAACCCGTGCTTAAAAGTTATTTTTTCTTATGAAACTCCTCAGACAGAAATCGTCAGAAATGAAATTATTGATATATGGCACCTTTTTTACATAAGGTATGGGTCAAAACTAGCCAATGATAATCAAGAATGAAAAAAAACAAAGGGAAAATGAACAACAAAGCATTATTGGAAGAATCTATATGAAAAAAACCCAAACTTTCCTGCGTACAGAGTACAGGTATCTAGTGCAGTGTAGCAAGTTTTTAAGGCAATCTACAATGTTGATATTGACTCTAATCATCCAGAGAAGGTACAGGTTTTTTAGAAATAGAATATCTTTGTTTATTCAACATTCGACGCGTATTTCATATCTCAGTCAAAAATTACTGAAGGATGCGAGGGGGAGTAAGATGCTATACAGAATCAAGTTACAAGATAACAGAAGCATTTTTGTTATTACGTTCATTCAATTTGTAATGATTGATAATTATTTGTATCTAATATACTGCTGTATTATATCCATTTGCTCCCGTGTTTCATTTCATTATCTATCAAAAATGGTACTTGACGTAAAATTAAATACAAACTTTAACTTATGATTTGATTTCACCAAACCACATTTACGAACTAAAGGGAATTTCAGTTTCGTTTAAATCTGATTGTTGCCTGACTCTTGAAGTTGCAGTTTTACTCTTGACTACTAGTCTATCAACAACAAGATAGGCCGTTGCCTTTATCCATTGGTTTTATTAAATCTAGCAAATGGTTTTTTCCTTTGCAAGCGTTACTGTAATCGTCAACAAACTTGGAGCCACTTGGTCTAATATCACTTGCACCTTTCGTAACTATTTCTTTTTGCTTCCAAGAAAGAGGAGAAAAGAGCAATAATAGCTCTTGGTTTTGCCGATGTTCTTCTTTCATCTACGTCGGTGTAGGTTATGTGAAATTTACCACACAATAAGCTTGCTCAATGCTGAGGTCATCCTTAATGTCAAGTAGCTGTTTCACTTTGGCTTGAAACATGTTTCCTCAATCATCTCTGTTTTCCTTTGAATTCTCTGAATCTTCGCCCCTAGGAGCTTTACATTGTTGCTCCGGCTATAGTTTTCTAATTAGTTGTGCTCATCAATATTTTTGGCCGAACGAGTTGGACTCCTCATCATTTTTGTTGATGTTCAAGTGCTTTACTTTGATAGTCTTAATGTTTGATAAGAAATCATCTATCTTTGCAACATTGAATTCTGTAGCGACTCTTAACTTGCTGATTTGGTTTGATAGGTCGTTTATCTCACTTCTTATGCTCTCTATCAAGACTTGCACAAGGTCTTTGTCTTTGTATTTGTCTTGGTTTGGGTATCCGTACGTTCTTTACACATCGATGTTGTAACGAATTCTGACATTGTAGCTACAAAATGACCTACAAAAAGTCAGGATATTATGTTACATTGAATTAGTCTGTATATTACACACTAATTCAATGAATAATATCCTGACTTTTAGTTTCCTTTATAGTAAGTAAAAAATAACCTAATTAAGCTAGCAAATGACGGCAACAAATGTTCATGACGTCCATTGAGACTGAACCTGCCAAGGGTACGTTTTTAAGTGAATAATTCAACTCAATTTTCTATTTTTTTGCAGCCAAATTTTTCCAGTCCATTTTTGCAATACAGAAAGCAGTTAGAGAAGAATTCGTATCAGTTGATCCGACCGTCAGCAGGAAAACATTGGAGCAAAGACTGAAAGACTTACAAAAATTCTTGAAAGTGGCTGCTGAAGGAGGAAGTATTGACTTTGCTAGATCATTACTTGGAAAGTCACTATTTGTGTTCATGAAGGTAACTTTAAAACATTACAAATTTTCTAACCAAACCCGTTCATTGTTTTAGAAAAGTTCTTTTTTGGCCCTTGCAAACTTTTCTTAGCATCAAGGATCACCTGTTCCGTTCTTCCCTTTACAAATAGTCATTTCAACAAAGCTATGACGTAAACCATTAAACTAACATTTTGTTTTCAATTTTTATAACTGTATTATCTGTGTCATTTTAGATATGCTCATTTCATCTGTGTACCAGTCAAAAGTT
>JANTCA010004406.1:0-10242 GCA_024741275.1 Chironex yamaguchii
CTTTTTTCCTTCCTCCCTTTTTTCCTTCCTCCCTTCTTTCCTGCTCCCTTCTTTCCTTCCTCCCTTCTTTCCTTCCTCCCTTCTATCCCTTCTTCCCTTCCTCCCTTCTTTCCTTCCTCCCTTCTTTCCTTCCTCCCTTCTTTCCTTCCTCCCTTCTTTCCTTCCTCCCTTCTATCCCTTCCTCCCTTCTATCCCTTCCTCAGTGTGTCAATTTATTAATTCTACTTGATGTATTGATTAACTTACTTCATTCGTGCATATGTTTGCTCATTTATTCACTCATTTCGATATATGCACGTATCTATTTAGCATTGCATACGTTCTTTATTAAATATAATTTACTTATTCATTCATATTTTTGAAGCATGTCAATTTCTCTCATCTATTCCATTATTGTTCAATCATTTATTATATTGTAGTAGTGGTCCCGAATCGCCGCGACCAAGATTAAACATCAAGGAAAAGGATCCTCTTTGGGAACGACGTGATGTAAGTTTCTCTTTTGTTCTCCCCTGGATTATGTTCCTCTCTTTAGTTCTCTTTAAGACTTTTATTGTGATTGTCTTACATACGAAGACAATTACAATCTTGAACAATCTTTTTATGGTGCAAAACGTCAAAATCGCTTCAAAATTTGCGACATTGCGCTAGAAACATCCTAAAAAACTTTCTCTTATGTATCGTCTGGCAGCAAATTAAACTGTAGGCAGAAAGGATTCCTTTTTCCATCTGGACTCTTGCAATAATGCATTGTATTTCAATTTTGGCTTTCTCTTTTTTCTTTCTTGTTTATAATTGGCTAGCTTTGATAAATGTTTCGTATAAAAGGGTTGCCATATACATATACTTCCCTTTCTGACGATTCATACTCTGAAGAGATTCACAAGAACAAAGCTTTTAAGAATGTTTTTAGCGCAATGTCACAAATGTTGAAAGCGATTTTCGAGTTTGTACCATAAAAAGACTTTTGTAAGAAACTTAGATCGAAAATAGCCAGTAAAAAACAATAAAGAATGAAGAGAAAATGAAAAAACAAAGCATTGGAAAAAAACTCTTTCTGCCTACAAAGTCCTAGTCTCTTTCTTCTCATGTAGACATACTTTTTTCTTTGTTGTGGATGATTAGCTTCTTTCGTTGCATGTTTCGTATAGATAGATAGTCTGCCATATATCTAGACTTTCCTTTCTGGCGATTCATACTCTGTAGAGTGTCAGACGGAAAAAGCTTTAAAGTATGTGTTTAGCGCAATGTCGCAAATTTTCAAGGCGATTTGCAATTACAAACATTGGCAGTGCTCAATCCTTGTATCTGGATCGCTTGTCTTGTCAAATGCTGATCTTAGAATTTTATATGCGTAAAAATCATATTGTAATACATCATTCCATAGATCGATTCTTTGTTGAAACCCTTCTTTTTGAAAGGTTTGTGAGGAGCACAAAGTAGCACTTATGTTTCACTACGTGTTATTATATTTACTAAGTACGAGTACCTATAGCTGGGAGGTTGGAAAGGCGATAAACAACAAAGTTGAAGATGGAAAACTAATCCTTGTGGAACACCTCTGTTTTGCCTCTCTCCTGTTGGTCTGTTCTCTTGACAAGAAATTTCCGAACGTTAAATTGTGTTTATTTGTGTCGCATGATTAAGGCCTTGTAAGTCGACAGTTCGCGGATTTGTCGATTTCCCTGTTCAAAAGATGGTTTACTTTCAAATTTTGTATTTCATTTATTCTGGGAAAGCTCTGTGTATTGATTACGTCTTTTTTTACTGTATACAGCTGGCTGTCGAGTTTATATTCTGCCTTGTTTTGATCGAAGTTTTAAAGCAGGTAAGCTCAATGGTTAAACTGGAATTATGTTCTTTGTTTGTTGCTTGGCCTGTGTTTCAGACTCTTTCAATTTTGATAATTAATTGGCGTTACCAGGAAGGTTTGTTAGCAGCCATATGCAGCCCCGAAAGCTGATGACGACATAAACACTACATTTGTTTTATTTTGTAGCCACTGTTCATGTTTAGTCAGTGACAACTAGAAGTTCCTTCTTGGGGCTGGGTAGCTATATACATTACAGGCTTCTTACATATACGACGTCGTCAAATGTGGACTATTTTGATACTCTTCACCCTTAGTGAACATCATCGTTACAAAGGGACTCGCCTTTTTTCGGTCCGGATCAACGTCGAGTTTTGATCCAAAGCCCGCCCAAATTTCGACACTCCATTCCGCGCAGATTATGTTAGTAGATGTGCGAAAAGAAACTATTTTCAATACTATGACAACTTCATCATCCGTCGATTTCATCAACTTTAACGAAACCCACTTCCCGGAGGATTTCTAAAATGTTCAATCGGCGCCTCTTTCTCCAAGACATTATTAGTGGCCTTATGTTGACCGTCCGTTGAGTCCGTCAGTTAAGTCCTTCTGTTGAGTCCGTCTGTTAAGTCGGTCTGTTGAGTCGTCTGTTGAATCCGTCAGTTGAGTCCGTCTGTTGAATCCGTCAATTGAGTCCGTCTGTTGAGTTCGTCTGTTGAGTCCGTCTGTAGAGTCTGTCTGTAGAGTCTGTCTGTTGTGTCAGTCTGTTGAGTGCGTCTGTTGAGTGCGTCTGTTGAGTCCGTCTGTTGAATCGTCTGTTGAATTCGTCAGTTTAGTGCGTCTGTTGAGTCGGTCTGTTGAGTCGTCCGTTAAGTCGTCTGTTGAATCCGTCAGTTGAGCCCGTCTGTTGAGTCCGTCAGTTGAGTCCGTCAGTTGAGTCCGTCAGTTGAGTCCGTCTGTTGAGTCCGTCTGTTGAGTCCGTCTGTTAAGTCGTCCGTTGAATCCGTCAGTTGAGTCGTCTGTTGAATCCGTCAGTTGAGCCCGTCTGTTGATTCGTCTGTTGATTCCGTCAGTTGAGTCGTCTGTTGAGTCCGTCTGTTGAGTCTGTCAGTTGATTCCGTCTGTTGAGTCCGTCAGAGTCACTGCCAGTGCTCTCCAAATGACGATGCTATATCACAAGAATGTTAATGTCGTTGCTTTGCTGCAATTTGGAGAAATCAGTAGAAATCAGCGACGGCATCTACAAAAAGGCAACCCTTGCTTAGTTACGTTGTAAAGCATCGAGCTTCCAGCATTGAAGGAATCAAAATGTATAACCTCAGTTTTCGTATTGGTGGCCTTAGAGAATAATTGCCGTATAGCGAGGCTTGGCATTGAAGAATTCAGGTGTTAAGTTAGTTCAAAACTCCCCCAGTCCTTGTCTTTGTGAAGGTATGAAGGGCGACTGGAGTAGTCTGCAATAGCATGGAGAAGGAACTTTGGTTCTGTGTATATGGAGAAAATAGCCCGAACTAACCGAGGATACTTCTTGGTGAATCTATTTTCAGCTTCTGTTTATATAAGAGAAAATAGCCTCGGCTTGCTGGAGCTATTATAATTTGGCGCCATTATTGTTTATGCCACGCATGTAAATGATGGTCTACGCTTGCGCAGTATATGCACTTTTGTGTCAGTTAAGTGAGGCTATTCTTGTTTGTGTTTATATGTGGAAACAATAGCCTCACCAAGCCAATATATCGGCTCACTCAATTGAGATATCGGCAGTCAAAAATAACCTCACCTGGATGAAACTATTTGCGATACTTATATAAACGCAAAAGAAGAATTCCATCTGTTTGTGTAGGATGCCGATATATCTGCGATCCGTCCGTCTGTTAGTTAGCTAGCAAGATAACTCAAAAACCTATGGATGGACTTTGACGAAGTTTTCAGAGTATGTTGGTAGCTTGACTTGCTCCAGTTGATTAGTTTGGGGGAATGATAGGATTCATATCCTGAATTCTGGGTCACTTTTCCGATAATGAAATCTTCATGTTGCAAGGCATTTCGTTTTTATAAATACTAGAATTACAACATTGTAAAGGTTCGATTGGTTGTATTAACTGCTCACTATCATTCTTTGATTTTGACCAGCTCTGTGTTCATCCAGTGGAAGACAGCCAAATTCAGTACATAGAAAACCTCGCATTCAAACATTTTAAAGACGAGGAGAGCACACGTGGTCAGCAATCACAGGTGAACAGGAACATCGTTACTGCTCTATATGCTGAAGTTATTGGTGTACTTGCGCAGACTCGTTTCCAGTCTGTGAGAAAGAGATTTATGCAAGAATATAAAGACAGCCAGGGAAATTCGCGAGTACAAGTAAATGTTGTCATGGGCTTAAAGTTTATACGGATCAAGGTAAATATTTGATCTTGTTTACATTGCGATGTATGAAAATGCAATAATGACTTGGTCTGTAACCGCCTTGGGTAGAAATACTCTTGTTGTTCCCCACTGCAATGACTTGGTTTTGGTGGTTACAAGTAAAGTGCATGTGAAACTTGACGAAATTGTCACTAGCATCTGTTTAGTTGTTTGAGTGTCTTGCGTACATTTATTGTGTATTTTCGATCTTTGTCTTGTTTTGCCTTCGAGTGCCGAACGTAAGATTGGCCTATCGGTTTACTAATCTGCCTGCTTTACGCACTTACCTTTGTGCCTGCTCGTATGGCTTACAAACCACTTAGCACCAACCTATCAACCTACTAACCTGCCAACGTACCTAACCAACTAGTTTACCTGTCTGCCTGTCTACCTGTTTGCCTGTCTGTTTGACACTCCACGCATATTTGTTCGTATCTTTACGTATCTCATCGTCGTTTTTTTACAAAGTCGTATCACTTTGTGCTGCTGTACTTTTTTCCATAAAATGTTAAGAGCATTGAACAGTCCACATATTTTAATGTGCTGTCATGGTGACTAGGTGTCTCATTCGTCTACATTACTTTTGTTTTTCTCGTAATTTCTTACGTAAAGTTGCTGGTGTGTATATCTGTTTGAAAGTATAGCCACTTAACGGGCTTTCCTGTATAAAATTGTTTATTTTGTTTTATTTTTTGATTACACATGTCTTCTTATTCGTCTTAGTTGTATCCAGTGGATGAGCTTGAGGAGTCATTCTTATTTCTCCAGGTTAGTGAGCAGAGAGCAAATGCTATATTTGTATATCTGTGTGCTCCAACTGCATGGTTATCGAGATCAAAGTAAGGTCCGTGGATATATGTGAGTCCTTCCTTCTGAGCTGCTCTACCACAGACAATGACATGCAATGAACACTTTAGCAATGTATTGCTGCAAAAGATGTAGTGATGTGTACTAATACGTAATGTATCTTAAAGATAGTGAAATGAAGAAGTCAAGTATGCAGCAGCATAAGCAAGATTTAGTTATCATTACATCATATTACATTGCATTTGATTTCATTGCATTTGCATCAATTGCAGTGCATTTGATTTCATTGCATTTGCATCATATTGCATTGCGTTTGATTTCATTGCATTTGCATCATATTGCATTGCATTTGATTTCATTGCATTTGCATCATATTACATTGCATTTGATTTCATTGCATTTGTAGCATATTCCATTGCATTTGATTTCATTGCATTTGCATCATATTGCATTGCATTACATAATATTGTATTACAGTTATTTTATCGTGCAAGGTTACACCGTGTTACATCGCATTGTAATACCGTTGCATTACATTACATTACATTACATTGCATTACCTTATATTACAATTAACATTGCACTGCATTACATTTTATTGCGTGGCATTCGTTTTCATTTTATGGCATGGCACCGCACTGACTGCAGTACATTTTATTGCAAGGTTTTGTATTTAGATTGTATATGGTATTGTAGTTTATCTAATTTGTATAGTAGATGGCGAATGCTTTGCAATTTGTGTACTATTTCTTTTCTTTGTAGGAACTCGCGAGTCTTTTCTTGGAGAAGAACCTGGACAAGGAGGTGAAGTACGCCTTCACCAGTTTATTTGTGGAGATCTTAATCCCAGTTGCATCAGTAGCAAAGCGGGAGTACAACATTCCAGCAGTAAAGAAGTTTGTTGATATGCTCTTTAAAGATGCTCTTGAACTGGCACGAAAAGCTAAACATAGTCTGGTAAGTACTCTGCTTCCTAAATATTAAAATTCTAGCTTAATGTCCTTGTTACCTTTTGAGGTAAAACGTAGTCTAATCACTTTAAAATACCGTTCAATCATCGTTGTTGCTATTCTGTCTTTCTTGCCAATCCATTTCAGTCCTCTTTGTTGCTATTCTGTCTTTCGTGCCAATCCATTTCAATCCTCTTTGCTGCTTTTCTATATTTCTTGCCAATCCATTTCAATCCTCTTTGCTGCTATTCCGTCTTTCTCGCCAATCCAGTTCAATCCTCTTTGCTGCTATTCTGTCTTTCTTACCAATCCATTTCAATCCTCTTTGTTGCTTTTCTGTATTTCTTGCCAACCTATTTCAATCCTCTTTGTTGCTATTTTGTCTTTCTTGCCACCCATTTCAATCCTCTGCTGCTTTTCTGTATTTCTTGCCAATCCATTTCAATCCTCTTTGTTGCTATTCTGTCTTCCTTGCCAATCCAGTTCAATCCTCTTTGCTGCTTTCAGTGTTTCTGTTTTTGGTCAGTTCTCTTCAGTCCATTTTATTAACTCTTTGCTTTTTATTTCTTGAGTATTCTCTTTAAATTTGTTGTTCTCTGTCATTGCTTCGTCGTTTGCATTGTTTATGGTAATCATTAAAAGTATTATGATTGTTGAAGTTTCATTGTTTTTGCCACTGTTTTGTGTATCTTTTTTGATGATGCAAGTAGCAGCAAAAACTATGGATTCAAGTATAAAAGATTTTCAAGGCGATTTAAATATACTTTCCTTTCTGACGTTTCATACTATGAAATGTGTCAGACGAAAGAAGCTTTTAAGTATGATTTTAGCGCAATCTCGCAAATTTTCAAGGCGATTTTCAAGTTTTGTGCCACAAAAAGATTGTTCAAGTATAATAATTGTTGAAGTTTCCTTGTTTTTGCCATTGTTTTGTTTATCTTTTTCGATGATGCAACTAGCAGTAAAAACTAGGGATTACTAAGTATGAAAGATGTGTTTAATTTGTTTTCATTACAATACAAATCTATTTCTATCTCCCTTGGATTTCAAGAATGTCTTTGTATACACGCGTTTTTGTTTGTTTGTTGATTTAAATGTATACATATATATGATCACCATTTTTAGGTGATGTACCCCTTGGTGACTGCTTTATTGTGCATCAGTCAAAAGCAATTTTTTCTTGCAAACTGGGGAACATTTCTTAACATGTGCTTGTCACAGATTAAGGTCAGTATATCTGAAATGGTGGCACATTCTCTATCATTGCTTTTCATAACTGAGAATTTTACTATTTGAACATTTTTCTGACATATTTCTATAATACCAAGAAACATTTTTCCTCTGCCTAGAGCGAGAGATCATTTTACCGGTAATGTTTTGTTACTTCCTTGTTTAACTTCTTAAACTCCTGGATTGGACCCCCACATCTCATGCTGGGGTAACAAAAGGGGATGGATACCTTTGAACCTGAGCAACATTTTAATAGCTAAAGTAAATCCTGTTAGATCCCGTATATTTTTTATCTGACCGTCTTCTTTAGTTTACTTATGTAAGTAACTTGAAAACTGGTCGCTCCTTCATAACTTTTGAAAGTTGCTGTGTATAATTTATGTTAAGATATCCTTGTATTCTTTAAAGACCTTGCACTAACCCCATTTGAGGCTCGAATGAGGTCCTATCCGGCGATGACTTTTAGGGAAATGATTCTGAGGAATGCAGTGCCGTGGAGCTTCTACATAGCTAATAAAATATTATTTCATAAGATAACGATCTATTCTCGAATTTATCCGCGATTCATCCTGGTCTCTAAGGCCCATCCACCGGAGTAGCCCATGGCCATTCTTTCGAAAATTGGGAACACTTTCAGCGAGGAATTCCTTCAGCGAGCATTCCAAATATACACTTCCCTTTCATCATAAAAAATGAAAATTATTGACGAGTGTTGAGAGTCGCGTGCAGAAAATGCCGGAAAAGAAAGTCTGGAACACACATATCTATGCACATTTAAGGTTTTACTGGGTTTGTCAGTATTTCGCTGCTCGTGTGCGTATGGTCGTTTGTTGGGAACAGCGTTTCAAAAATGTTAAAGTTTTAGGCCTAGATCATACGTCGCATTTTACGCGTAGAATACAATTGCCAGGTAAAATGCGACGTTTGATTTGTATTATCTGCATCTGATGATTTATAGTTGGCTAAAATTTCTTATTCGACATACCTTGTCGTATTATGCGTCTTTGATGCGACCTGAAATCAAACGTCGTTTTTTACATGCATAAATTCATTTAAATAATGTATTATAAGTCGATTTCGAGGCTACGCATGCGTATTATTGTTTCCCTTAAGCGCGCCAAAAGTCTGTTGCACTGACCACTCGTGCTTTTTAGAGTTTCTTTAGTTACTCCCAAGTCTCGACCAAGTCCCCCTTGCCTACGGTCGGTCGAAATATTATGGTTTTTATTCGAGACATTAAATGCAACGTTTGACGTAAAGTTCTTTTTAAAGTCGCATAGAAGTTGAATGTTATGCTATTGTATTCGACTCATGTAAAATGTGACGTTTGGTCCAGGCGTTACTCAGACGTACGAAGTCTGCTAAGGCATTTGACCTTTGATTGACGTTTATTGTAAAATCGTTTGCCAATACAAATCTTTAAAGGCGACAATACGGTTTTATTATTGTGTTTCGAGAACTTAAACTAAATATTCGAAAAGAAAATAGACTCAGCAAAGGTGACACTGTTGCCTTGTAAATATCATGTACATATTTGTCGGCATATTTTGCTTACGCATTTAGTGAACGACTTTCACTTTTATCAGGCAATATTTATATTATAAATGCGGTATATGCGGTACATATGTGTGTACAATTACAATTATATTGTGAATGGTAAATTTAACAAATAACAATACGTAGCTACTTCTCATGTTCCTATAAAATCTTGAAGCGTTTTTGTAATAAAGCGTCTCACTATGGTACATGCGGCGTGAAATTTTTCTGCCCAAGATTCTGAAATTTTCAAATCAGGATTGTTTACCACACATCAATTAGACTTCCGAAGGACGTGAAAGGACAATCTACTCAAGGCAGACACAATAACGTGCTCACGGAAACGTCGTTTTAAGCACCGTCCTGTTTGAGCTAATAATAAAGGCTTTGCTTTCGATCAAGTCTATTTGTACATTACCTGCATAGGGTAATTTTTCGGCGTCCGTTCTTAAATCAGAAGTGGTTGTAAACCCTGTCAAGTACCTATTTAACAGTGCGTAGGTCAAACTTGTCTAAGTATCTTGAAATGTCACCCGAAACCTGGTTGTCATATGTCTGATCAACTGACAACATTCGCCAACGAAAATGTTTTCCGATGGTCGACGATGGTGGGAAAATATCCCAAATAAACAAAAGACTATTTTTTGAGCAGTAACTGGAAAGATGTTTGCCTATGTGGCTATCGTGGGAAAGGCATGCCCTGGCATTCGCCTACAGCCTCCCAAGTGTGCAGAATACACCTTGATTTATTTGAAGTGGAGTGCTTTTGCTACTTTTTGTGAAAAATGGCTATTTGCCACCATACGCCTGGATAGCTCTAGGTTTGTGGTAGTTAGCACTTCTGCCATAATCTTTGCACGAAAGCCTGTGTTGATGCAGGTTGCATCTCAGAAAGAACTAGAAATCAAAAGTTGGTTTTTGTCAATGCTGTAATTAGCTTTTAACGGAGAAAAGAACGTCTTGTCCAAAGTTTATTGTTCGGCATTGTTAAGCTATCAAAATGCTCTTGTATAGAAGATGTTTTTAACCTTTGATACTCAAATTTAGGTAAGATTTAAACATATCTTGTGTACTTCACTATTGCTTGTATTTATTGAATTAATTTTGACAGTTGTCGTCACAGGTCTGAACTTTTCTATTTCAGTCGCGAGATGTGAAAATGCACAGAATGGCAATGGAATGTTTACATCGTCTCATATGGTATGACAAGTGTACTTGTATATCTCAGCTATGGGTTTGCTATTTCCGTCCTTATAATGGAGTAAATGATTTGTACACCAAGTATTCTTGGTGGTACATACATCGAAATGTTGTGCGCAAAATGAATTGGGGTCAGATTGTTTGATTATGTTAACTGTGATAGTAATGATGACTCTGATGGTGATGGTCACTATGATTGTGATGGTAACTATGATTGTGATGATAACTCTGATGGTGATGGTCACTATGATTGTGATGGTAACTGTGATGGTGATGGTCACTATGATGGTGATGGTCACT